>PVJS01022416.1:0-30538 GCA_004027185.1 Glis glis
TTTTTTTTTTTTTTTTTTGCGGTACTGGGGATTGAACCCAGGGGCATTCCACCTCCGAGCTACACCCCCAGCCCTATTTTTTTTATTCCTTATGTGGAAACAGGGTCTCACTAAGTTGGGGAGGCCTCACTAAGTAGCTGAGGCTGGCCACGAACCTGGATCCTCTGGTCTCAGCCTCCCAAGTACTGGGATTGCAAGCATGCGCCACCACGCCTGGCTGAGTTTTTCTTACAACGACTTGTTAACGGGAGGTGTGTGGGCCCTTTCCTGCTCTCTCCTGGTACACAAACGATTGGCTGAGGTGAGACCTATGGCTCTATACCACCGCTTTCCCCAAAGCAGGTGCCATTAGTGTGTCCCCCTCTGCTCTGCTGCATTCAAACAGCCAGCCGGCTGGTGTCTGCACAGAGAGAAACTTCTCATGGGTACTTTGTAATCCTTTAATGTCCTATTTGTTGCAACATGCAAGATTTATGTTTCTGAGAAATGCACATAGATCTTGGTATAACTTGCTTAATCGTTATACTCTGTTAATTTAATTTCATGTTTAAGCCAATAGAGAAAAATCATTTTATTGTGTGAGGAGGTTGCAGAATGACAAGAGACATTTTGATGAAGAACCCCTTGAAGATGGGGCACAGTGGCCCACACCTGTAATCTCAGCTGCGGGGTTAAGGAGAGGCTGAGGCTGGAGGATGGCAAGTTTGAGGCCAGCTTGGACAATTTATCGAGACCCTGTCTCAAACTATAAAAGAAAAAGGGCCGGGGGTGTAGCTCAGTGGTAGAGTGCTTGCAAAAAGAAGCAGTCAGCAGACGTAATAAATTAAGAGATGAGTTTACTCAAGATGAAATTCAAATAGCCAGATTCCAAAATATTACTTTGAAAAAGAGTTTTAATACTCCTAAGAGGATAGAAGGGGTGACATCCATAAAAAGAGAACAAGAGGTTATGAAATAAAACCAGATGGATATGAACAAGGAACAGATGGAGACGGAAAAATAAGATGTAAATACACCCATTTGGTGTTCCAGAAAGAAGGAAAAGAGAGTGAGAGGGGATATTTAAAGAAAACCGAGGGACAGTTTTCCAGAATTGAAGAAATATGTGGCCGGGCGCAGTGGCACACGCCTGTAATCTCAGTGCTTGGGAGGCCGAGACAGGAGAAGGCAGGTTTGAAGCCAGCCTCAGCAATGTAGCGAGGCTCTCCACCACTTAATGAGACCCTGTTTCAAAATTTAAAAAAATAAGCCAGGTGTGGTGGTGCACGCTTGTAATCCAGTACTTGGGAGGCTGAGACAGGAGGATCACAGGTTCGCGGCCAGCCTCAGCTACTTAGTGAGACCCTGTTTCAAAATAAAGAATAAAATAGGGCTGGAGGTGTAGCTTAGAGGTAGAATTCCCCTGGGTTCAATCCCCAGTACCACAAAAAGAAAGGAGAAAGAAAGAAAGAAGAGAGGGAGGGAGGGAAGGAGGGAGGGGAGAGGAAAACAAAGATAAAAAAAAAAAAGATGTGATTAGATCAAAACCATATATCAAAGTGTGGAGTGATATATGAGTCATACATCACTGTATATATGATATATGCATTCATATGTCAGTGAAATGATACATTAGCATCTATACAGCAAGACCGATGGCTTTGGTTAGGTGTCTGCGGCATTGCTGGGAGGCAGAGACCAGAAGCCGACTCCAGTCTTGTTGTGTTGGCGGGGAAGTCCACCATGGACCAACAGGACGCTTGCTTGAGGCGCGGCTCAGGCGAGATTGCACCAGCAGCAAGTGGTGGGGCAGAAGCACACTGGGAACGGCCATGCGCTCCCTGCTGTGACGAAGGCCTGGGAGCAGGAAAGGTCAGCTTAGGATGCGGAAACCCTGAAAAACAGTGAGAGGCAAGGCCGTTCTCAGCGACTCCCGCACCGCACCGGCATGCTGGAAAGGGCTGGTGCCCCCACCGTGAGCAGTCTGGGACAGGGAGGCCGAGCTCACGCAACGCACTGATGCCCACCGCCTGGGCCTCCAGCCCTGGATCAGGAGACATCTTCCTGCCTCCCCTTGGAGGGGAGACAGCTGCCTGGCGCTTCTGTCTTCAACACTTTCATCCATCGTCTCCACAGTTTTGTCCAAGGTGATGGGATACAAGGCCTAAAATGAGCCGGACATGGTGGCGCACGCTAGTAATCCCAGTACTTGGGAGGCTGAGACCGGAGGATCACAGGTTCCCGGCCAGCCTCAGCTACTTAGTGAGGCCTCCGCAACTTAGTGAGACCCTGTTTCAAAATAAAGGATAAAAAATAGGGCTGAGGGTGTAGTTCGGAGGTAGAATGCCTCTGGGTTCAATCCCCAGTACCGCAAAAAAAAAAAAAAAAAAAAAAAAAAAAAACAAACCTAAAACGAAGACCCAATATTATGTGATGCCCTGACATCTGATAAAATCAGGGGGACCTGGGTTACTTTCACAAGTTCACCTCCCCGCCGTCTCCCAAAGATAGTCTAGCTAAACAGCCTCCTTATCCAGGTACCAGGTGCAGTTTCTGCTTATCCCAGAGTAGCAGGTTTCCATTCCCTGCCGGCCTGCAGAGTAAGCAAGCCAAGTTGTATCCTCATGTGGGAAAGGTGTGATGATCCTAATTCTCTTGCAACTATAAACCCTGGATCCTGCAAACCCTAGATGTTCACTTTGTTCCCGCGTGCAGCCCCCACGTGGCCCTGTGTGGCATTCGATGTCTCCCCCCAGGCTGTGAGTGTATGCAACTGGTGACCTGCTGTCAGTCATCTGCGTAGTGTTGGGTGTCAAGTGACGACCTCAAGTGACAACCTCATAACCCTTGGATGGAAATCCCTCCTTCACCAAGGGGGTGAAGAAGAAACAATTAAAACAGGAGTCCAGCTAGACATGGTGGCACATGCCTGTAATCCCAGTACTTGGGAGGCTGAGACAGGAGGATTGCAGGTTCAAGACCAGCTTCAGCTACTTAGTGAGACCCTGTTTCAAAATAAAAGATAAAATAGGGCTGGGGGTATAGCTTGGAGGTAGAAGACCCCTGGGTTCCATCCCCCATACCCCAAACAAAACAAAATAGGAGCTCATAGGATCTTGCCAAGAATTTGTTTTACCCCTGTGACCTCCAATCAAGTCCTGAGAGCGAGGGCTGCTGGGGGCAGGGAGCGGGAGACCTCATCCTGAAGAGGCTTGGGTTTGAACTTCAGCTCTGCCATCAACCAGTTGATTGACCTTGGGCAACTCCCCACCTCTCTCTTCGATACTGGTTAAGGGCCGGTTGCAAAAGCAGGAACAACTCTAGTTAAACAAAAGGTAATTTATTATCCAGATTAGGTATCCTACAAAATCACTCGGAGGGCTGGAGGAAGAGGCTATAAACCGAGTGTTGGATCAGTTTCCTCCCCCTGAGTCATGCTGCCTTGGTCACAATTCAGGAAGGGTCACAGCTGGAGAAGCACGCTATCTCTGCCGTGGCACGTACCAGCAAAACCGATGCCCACTGCTCAGCTTCCCTGCTACCTTCATCTTGGTTCAACACCGCGAGAGTGTATCTGAGTGGGAGTACCTGAATCACAGCTAGAACCCTAGCTCCAGAGCATATGGAAAATGAAGTTTTTAATGTTCTAGCCTTGCCGGGCGTGCCTGTAATCCCAGTACTTGGGAGGCTGAGACAGGAGGATCACAGGTTCGAGGACAAACTCAGCAAATGGTGAGACTCTCATCAACCTAGCGAGACCCTGTTTCAAAATAAAAATAAAAATAGGGCTGGGGGTGTAGCTTGGAGGTAGAATGCCCCTGGGTTCAATCCCTGGTACTGCAAAAAAAAAAAAATACCATTTAAAGAAAATATAGGGGATTGTCCTTAGGCAAAGGTGGTTTGCTTAAAAATTGACATGAAAAGAACAATCCATAAAAGAAAAAGTGATAAAATGGACTTTATTAAGATAAAAAAATATTCTTTATGAAAGATGATACCCGGCCAGTGTGTGCTGAGTCTTCTCTCTGGGGCTCATTCACCATTGTACACCGGGGGCATCAAGTGCGTGAGTCAGAGGAGACCCTCACGGCCGTTCTCTCTCCGGGCCCAGCTTTGGACGTCGGGCGGCCTCTTGGCTACTCTCCTGGCACGCAGCATCAGTGCTCAGGTGGCCTCCTACCCACCTCATCCACAGTATCCCTTCCTCCTGTCACTTGTAGAAGAAGCTGGCTTTGAGCCTTATTTTTTTTTCTATTTGTAAAACTGGATGACTGTTGTGTCTACTTAATACATTGTTATAAGGTTTAAATGTGACAAATAATGCAAAGCGCTTAGCACAATGCCTGCCAAAAACAAATGCTCAGTAACTGTTAGCCGAGACGCTCAGAATGATCTAAAGAAATATAATTATTAAGCTGGGTGTGGTGGTGCACGCCTGCAATCCTAGTACTTGGGAGGCTGAGACAGGAGGATTGAAGGTTTACTACCAGCCTCAGCAACTTAGTGAGGCCCTATTTTTTTTTTCGGTACCGGGGATTGAACCCAGGGGCGTTCTACCTCCGCGCTACACCCCCGGCCCTATTTTTTTATGCTTTATTTTGAAACCAGGTCTCACGAAGTTGCGGAGGGCCTCACTAGGTAGAGAGAGAGAGAGAGAGAGAGAGAGAGAGAGAGAGCTGAGGCTGGCCGTGAACCCGGATCCTCCAGTCTCTGCCTCCCAAAGTACTGGGATTACAAGCGTGTGCCACCACGCCTGGCTTAGTGAGGCCCTATTTAAAGAAAAAAAAATAGGGTTGGGGTTGTAGCTCAGAGGCAGAATGTCCCTGGGTTCAATTCCCAATTTAAAAAAATACAATTATTAAGTGGGAAAGATAGAATTTGAAACAGGTCAGTCTGACTCCACAGTCTGTGATTTTTTTTTTTTTTTTTGCGGTACTGGGGATTGAACCCAGGGACATGTTACCTCTGGGCTATAGCCCCAGTCTTATTTTTTATTCTTTATTTTGAAACGAGGTCTCACTAAGTTGTGGAGGCCTCACTAAGTTGCTGAGGCTGGCCACGAACCCAGATCCTCCTGTCTCAGCCTCCCAAGTACTGGGATTACAAGCGTGCGCCACCACGCCCGGCTTACAGTCTGTGATCTTTTTATGAATGTCACTAAAGTCAAGCAAAAGGAGTTAGGAGTCAGTCATTTGGGAGATGTTTTTCCAGGTGATGGAGCTCAGGGTCTGCATCCTTCTTGTTCTAGAATTCCATAGTTTACTTCTCTCTGGTTTCCTGGCCTCTCCCATAGGCTCTAGTATTGCTAACAACTGCCTAATCTCCAATACTCATTCTTCTTAACACTTTACAAAGGTAAAATAGAGAATGCATTTGGAAAATGTGTAAAATAAGAGTAAGATTTAAGTCGGGCGTGTGGTGCACGCCTGTAATCCCAGTACTTGGCAGGCTGAGACAGGAGGATCGGAGGTTTGAGGACAGCCTCAGCAACATAGAGAGACTCTCAGCAACCTAAGGAGACCCTGTTTCAAAACAAAAAATAAAACAGGTCAGGGATGTGGCTCGGAGGTAGAACGCCCTTGGGTTCAAGCCTCAGTACCAAAAAAAAAAAAAAAAAGGAACAATTGCAAAACAAAACATGTTCCACCATCACAGCGGCCACATGCAGTTTTTACTAGGTGTCACTGTGTCACTGTGCCCCTAAACCACTTCCTTATTGTCAGGTTACAGCTTCTTTTCTGTTGGGCATAGAGGACACGGATCTCTTCCTTTGGGGAGATATGCAGGCCCACAAGGGGGAAGTAGAATAGACGTCCTGGTTCCACACCCGACACCATCACTAGTTATTTCTTGAGTGGCAAGGTCCTGGACACTCGTGCGTTGTTTCCCTGGCTTTTCCTGCAGGTTCAGACACTTGCTGCCACTGTCACCAGCTGTCCCCACCGCCAGGTTCTCTGATCCTTCTCTGATTTCTCTGGGTTCTGATTTCTTCTCTGAGGATGACCACTTTTCTTGTCTTCCCAGAACTGCAGAGAAGAATCCAACTTGGACCATGAGCAAAAATTCAAGCCAAGGAGCCGGACATGGTGGTGCATGCCTATAATCCCAGGACTTGGGAGGCTGAGACAGGAGGATGGCAGGTTCAAGACCAGCCTCAGCAACTTAGTGAGACCCTATTTCAAAATAAAAAATGAACTAGGGCTGTGGGTGTAGCTCAGAGGTAGAGTGCCCCTGGTACCAAAAAAAAAAAAAAAAAATTCAAGCCAGGGGAAGCTTAAGAGAGAAAGAGTTAGCTAGATATGGTGGCACAGGCTTGTAATCCCAGTACTTGGGAGGCTGAGACAGGAGGATTGCAGGTTCGTGGCCAGCCTCAAGTTAGTGAGGCCCTGTTTCAAAATAAAGAATAAAAAATAGGGCTGGGGGTGTAGTGCGGAGGTAGAACGCCCCTGGGTTCAGTCCCCAGTACTGCAAAAAAAAAAAAAAAAAAAAAAAGAGGGAAGGAGTTGAATGCTCCCGCTTCTCTCAACGTGTACTTCTGCTCTTACATCAACAGTGCGGCCACCCTCTCCCTTCTGCTCCCTCTTCCCACCCTAGACCTTAGGAGACCAACCTGCCAACACACCCAAGACAGGCCTTTGCCAGCACAAGAGTCCACCAGTGGGGAGGGTGTCTTCCATCTATACTGGCATTCTAGAGTCTCAGCAACATAAGTTTTCGGTGAGACTTTCCCCTTCTCCGCCTAGTTCGACCCTCTCATTGTATAGATGGGGAATTGAGCCCCAGGGGGCTGGGGTTGCCTGACCAAGGTCACAAAGTGATTCAGTGTCAAAGGCTCTGGAATCCACAAGTAGATTAACTTGGTGGTCAACTGGACCAATAAAGTCTTTTGAGATAGAGTAATCTGAGTTACTTTCTGTGAGCTCCAGAGGGTGTGTGTGTGTGTGTGTGTGTGTGTGTGTGTGTGTGCATGCGCGTGCACACACGCCTAGTTCACAAATAGGCATTTAATAAATTTTTTGAGTGATAGAATGGATAAATGTCTTAAGACTAATGGACGTAGGAGGAGATGATAGATGTTGGAGGAAGGAGATGGAGTAAGAATCTGGGATCCACATCAAGCCAGGATGGGCGGAACCACACAGAACAGGCTCCTGGGATTACTTGGGAGTGATTAAATTCAGAAAATCCCACTCTCTCATGTGGGAAGTGATTTACTGTGTGACTTATGATGGGTCTCTTCCCTTTGGGGACGCTATCCTCTCCTTGGGGAAACAGGTTGGCCTAAATCTCTTCTGAAGTACATTTCAGTGCAATCTATGATTTAAAGATAAAAACCAGTTATAATTAGGTTAGAGATGGTAAATACTGGGTCCTGTTCATTTCCTAGGCACATTGATCCCTAATCAAATACACTGCTTTCTCATGAGTTCTCAAACGAGGTTCAACCGGGACATTGCCAGTTGCTCCGTGATAGGGAATTCAGTGTCTAAGACTGTGCTCATCAACAGAGCTGTTCTTCAGAAGCGATACTTAGACAACTCCAAACTCTGACATACGCATGAGTAAGTCTCCCAGGGAAGGAGGGGAACGAGGAGCTCAAGGATCAGGCATGAAGTTAGAGCGCCTCACTCCCAGGAGGTTATGTGAGAACCACAATTGGAGAGCACCCGACAAACAAATTCACCGGGGGCACCACTGTTTGATAATTTGACTCTTATTCACAGGAGGAAGATAGCACCAAACAAGACAGTTACTATCAATTACTTATTGATTAGGGAGTTTGATTGCTTCTGATCAAGCCATTGCTTATTGATTAGGGCTAGGTCTTTGTTTATTTTTACTTCTTTCTTTTTATTTTTATTTTTGTGTGTGTGTGGTACTGGGAATAGAACCCAGGGGCATTCTACCTCCAAGCTACATACCCAGCCCTATTTTTATTCTTTCTTTCTTTCTTTCTTTCTTTCTTTCTTTCTTTCTTCTTTCTTTCTTTCTTCCTTCCTTTCTTCTTCCTTCCTTCCTTCCTTCCTTCCTTCCTTCCTTCCTTTCTTATTTCTTTCTTTCTCCTTCTCTCTCTCTCTCTCTCTCTCTCTCTCTTTCTTTCTTGCAGCACTGGGGATGGAACCCAGGGGCATTCGACCTCCAAGCTACACCCCCAGCCCTATTTTTTATTCTTTATTTTGAAACAGGGTCTCACTAAGTTGCAGAGGGCCTCACTAAGTAGCTGAGGCTGGCTGCGAATTCACAATCCTCCTGTCTTAGCCTCATGAGTACTGGGATTACAAGCATGCTCCACCACTCCCGGCTTTGCTTCTTTCTAAATAAGCACTGAGACTAAATTTTCAGGGCATGAAGATACCTAACAATTGGTCAAAGGGTTGTTCTGCTTGCTTTATTAAAAGAGTAGCAGAGAGCCAGACGTAGTGGCACACACCTGTAATCACAGTATTTGGGAGGCTGAGACAGGAAGATAACAGGTTCTAGGCTAGCCTCAGCAACTCAGTGAGGCCCTCAGAAACTTAGTGAGACCCTATTTCAAAATAAAAAGTAAAGAGGGCTGCTAGTGTATCTCAGAGGTAGAATGCCCCTGGGTTCCATCCCCAGTAACACACACACACACACACACACACATGGGTAGCAGAAAAAAATTATTTAGATTTACTAGATGGACATATACAAAAGAATCAAATAGAAATCCTGGGAATAAATGATTGTTAGAATAAAAAAATTAGATAAAATCAAATCTAGACCGGATGCAGTTGGAAGAAAAATTAGTGGACTGGAAACTAGTACTGAGGAATTTTCCCAAAACATAGGACAAAGAGATGGAAAAGAGAAAAATACGAGAGAAGGCAAAGAGAGTAGAAATAGAAGGCTTAATAAATAGCTAATGGAAGTGTCAGAAAGAAAACAGATATAATGATAGAGAAACAATATTCAAAGGCATAAATGGAGACATGCATATTCAGATTAAAAACACACATTTACATTTGAATAGAATGAATAAAAGACAAACATCACTCCAAAGATTTATGAATATGTCTACAAGCTCCTACTTTCACTTGAATTAAATTGACCAGGAGCCAACTGGATAAGAAAGTCAAGCCTTACAATAATGACCACTGATGGCTTATGCCGATCCCTGGTGGGCTACTGCACCCATACGAAGTGAGTACCGGAAAAGGTGTGCCACTCCCTCCCTCAACCAAAGAGCACCCTCAGCAGTACTTCTCTGAGATGGAGTCAAAGAAGGCAGTAGGCAAGGGCGAGGCACAACTGGACCTTCCAGATTCCTTGAAGGAGGAAGTCACTCTCCCGCAGGGTGGGAAATCCTCCAGGACTTCACGGATACCATGGGCCAGCGATCACACAGAGGTCGCTTTCCATGTCTCCCCTTTTTTTTTTTTTTTTTTTTTTGGTACCGGGGATTGAACCCAGGGGCATTCTACCTCCGCGCTACACCCCCAGCCCTGTTTTTTATCCTTTACTGAAACCGGGTCTCACGAAGTTGCAGGAGGGCCTCACTAAGTAGCTGAGGTTGGCCGCAAACCTGGATCCTCCGGTCTCAGCCTCCCAAGTACTGGGATTACAAGCGTGCGCCACCACGCCCGGCTCCATGTCTCCCTTTTGCAAATGGGAGTTTCTATTGCAGTTATTCTGCTCGCATGCTACCCTTTCAGATTGGGTACATTTCATGTGGTTAAACGTATTAAATTTCATGTAAACTCCAAAGATCATAAGGAGCAGTATCTAGGTTGAACAGAAAGAACCGCTTTCATCCAGATTCCAGTAGGACCAGGGGAGAGAATTTGTGGTCTTTCTTTGGAAGGGAGATTTGGCACATTTTATGGCGGTGGTAATTTGGAGAGGTTTTGATGAAAACCGAACGTTCTGTAGATTGCAGTAGCCAAAAGGGAGTAGTCTTTAGAAGGCACTGCTGTTTTTACCACTGAGCCCCTCTCACCCCTCTGCGGGCTCTATTTTATGGATGATATCCTAATTTACCCCTGGAGAATCACTTCCTCTCCCACTCTCTGAAAACTGCATTGCATTTGGGGTCTTTACTGAGTGACAGGTACTGTGACCTTGGCTTAAACCAGCCCAGACATCTCGTGTCCCAGGCCCTAATCATTGGGTTGAAGATTGAATTCTACTCAATTCAAGTCAGTTGAGTTGTCCAAAAGAAGTCCTTTCTGGATGTGAATTTGAGAAAATGGGAGATGCTACAGCCATGCTACAACTACTAGGAGAGAGGCTGGCTAAGAATGAAACCCCACGATGGCTAGTGGAGCGGAGAGAAGCTTCTGGGAGCTATTATTTGAGCCCTTGTCATATTGCATCTGAAAAGAACACCTACTATTCTTGGTTTATTTAGCACTCTCAGTTCTTACGTCATTAACACTGTCCCTTTTTTTTTTTTTTTTTTTTTGGTGGTACTGGAGATTGAACCCAGGGGCATTCTACCTCCGAGCTACACCCCTAGAACCTATTTTTTATTCTTTATTTGGAAACAGAGTCTTGCTAAGTTTCGGAGGGCCTCACTAAGTAGCTAAGGCTGGCCGCAAACCTGCGATCCTCCTGTCTCAGCCTCCCAAGTACTGGGATTACAAGCATGCGCCACCACGCCCGTTTTCCTTATTTTATATTTTGAAACAGGGTCTCACTAGATTGCTGAGGGCCTCGCTAAGTTGCTGAGGCTGGCCTCAAACTTGCAATTCTCCTGTCTTAGCCTCCTAAGTACTGGGATTACAGACACGCACCACCACGTCTGGCTTCATACTGTTCTTTGACCTTCCCCTCAGTTTCATCTGGACAGTGCTTCTATCCCAGGTGTCTCCAGCCTGAGTCTAGGAATGAGGGCTTCTTGGAGGGACTGTAGCCATGAAAGATCCAGTTCGTCTGCCACCCGATGAAGCCAATAACCAAAGAGACAGAGAGATGGGTGAAGAAAGAACTTGACTGGCCACAAGCCTGCAGGTGGAAGATAGAGGTTTTCACCCAAATGCCATCTTACCAGGGGTCAGAGTTCACCTGGAGTATCTGGGGAGCCTGATTTTAGCCATAGCCAGGTGGGCCCCACAATGATCATTAATTCTTGCAACATTCCATTCTCTTGATATGGGTTTGATGTTGTCTACAGCTCACCAAGCATTCCTGGTTCCTATAAAACTAAAGAAATTGTTAGCCAGGTGTGGTGGCGCACACCTGTAATCCTAGTACTTGGGAGGCTGAGACAGGAGGATCCCAGGCTCGAAGCCAGCTTTAGCAACTTAGCAAGACACTATTTCAAAATTAAAAATAAAAGAGGGCTGGGGGTGTAGCTCAGAGGTAGAATGCCCCTGGGTTCAATCCCCAGTAACACACACACACACACACACACACACACACACACACGAAATGACTGATTAGAAGGTTGTATGACTGGTGTTGTTCCTTGAGGTTTGCCCCTTATTCTGGCCGGGCTGACTTTATCAGGCAACTCTTTGGGGAATGAGGCAGAACAGAAACAATGGAAAATGGACTTGCTAGAGCCAGGAGTGAGCGCAAGGACCAGGATGAAGCAGGAGGTGTCTGAATTCTGAAGACTTAGGTTTAAATCTCACCAAGCCACTGACGCGCTGCGTCATCTCAGGCAAGTGGCCTTACTTCTCAGAGGTTCCATTTCCTTTTCTTTAAAAAAGGATTGTCGGCCGGGCATGGTGGTGCATGCTTGTCATCCCAGTATTTAGGATGCTGAGACAGGAGGATTGCAGGTTCGTGGCCAGCCTCAGCTCCTGAGTGAAGTCCTCCGCAACTTAGTGAAACCCTGTTTCAACATAAGGAATAAAAAACAGGGCTGGGGTGTAGCTCAGAGGTAGAATGGCCCTGGGTTCCATCCCTAGTACCGCAAAAAAAAAAAAAAAAGGATTGTCGCCGGGTGTGGTAGTACACACCTGTAATCCCAGTATTTGGGAGGCTGAGATAGAAGGATCACAGGTTTGAGGGCAGCCTCAGCAATTTAGTGAGACCCTGACTCAAAATAAAAAATAAAATAGGGCTAGGGGTGTAACTCAAAGGTAGAAAGCCTCTGGGTTTGATACCCAGTAACACACACACACACACAATATATATATATATATATATAATATATATATATATTATATATATATAAGCAAGTAAATAAATAAATAAATAAATAAATAAATAATAAAAAAAGGATTGTCCACTGTGAGGTTCTGAGCAGCAGTGTATTCTGGGCTTATTCTCCAGGAAGGTTGGTTCTCTGGGTCCTGAGTGTGATGCGGGTTGGGAGGTTGCTCTCTAAATCCAAATCCCAGCTAGAGTCCTAGACTTAGGGCCTCTAAGGATCACCTGTTCCAATGCTTTGATATTATAAATGGGGAAACTGAGGCCCAGAGAAAGGACAGGGCTTCCAGAAAGTTGGGTAGAGCTGGAATTCCAGCTCAGTCTCCCAAGTCTGATTCCATCACCCCATTTTCTCTCTAGCTGCCCCAGGGCTGTGGGGGCCAGGATGGATGCCGGCAAGTGTGAACCCCCGCTGTCTTCCGGGCACCCTGCTTCATTTAGGTCACAGGAGGCCCTCGTAGTGGCGCTTTCCACGGACCCCAGGCTTGGACACAGGCAACTATGCTGAAGCAGGGGTCATCAGGCCTCCTTAGGCCAGTCCATCCAAGATCCTGCCACCTCCTGGCATGCTTCAAAGAGAGCTCCTCCAAGACGCATTTCACTCCTTTGTGTAATGAGATGATATGAGGAGCCGCCCAATAACGTGTGGGGAGTCACTGTGATGAAGCATGCAATGAGCTCGATGCTGTGACTAGCTGAATAAATGCTTTCACAATAAAGATTAATGACGGTGAATTTAATTGTTGAAGTGATTTTAGCTCTTACGTGCTGAAGCCAGGATCAAAACCAGGGCTGACTGGTTCCTATCTGTCGTGCTTGCGGGACATCACACTGTGATCCAGGCAAAAGGAGTTGGCCTCTAGTGATTTGGGGAAATGTTTTCCCAGCTGCTTCTAGCTCTTTTCTAGAGCTAAATCATTCAGATTTTCTTTTCTGTTTTCTTCCACCACTAGTCATGCTGGAAGTCTCTTTCTTTCTTCTGGTGGTACTGAGGATTAAACCCAAGGGCATTCTACTGCTGAGCTACACCTGCAACCCTTTTTACTTTCTATTTTGAAACAGGGTCCCACTAAGTTTCTGAGAGCCTCACTGAGTTGCTAAGGCTGGTCTTGAACCTGCGATCTTCCTGTCTCAGCCTCCCAAGTACTGGGATTACAGGCGTGCGCCCCCACGCCCGGCTGATGGATGGATGGATTTCATGCTTGCCCAGATTCTGTTTTTCTGGCAGTCCACTATGCATTCACATTTTTGTTGTTGTTGTTGTTTTGTACTGGGGATTAAACCAGGGCGTTCTATCTCTGAGCTTCACCCCCAGCCCTAGTTTATTTTTTTATTTGGAAACAGGGTCTCGCTAAGTTGCTAAGGGTCTCACTAAGTTGCTGAGGCTGACCTAGAACCTGGGATCCTCCTGCCTTAGTATCCCAAGTACTGGGATTACAGGCATGTGCCACCACTCCCGGCCATCCATTCACATTTGAATCTAAAAAGAGCAAGTCACCTTTCCCAGTTTTATTGGGAATATTAGGAGTAGTTGGGGAGGAAGTTCAAACCTCATAAAATTCAAGCTGTCTTGGGTGAGAGGATAAGAAGGAAGTAGGCCTTTGGTTTCTGTTTAAGGTGTGGGGTGATCTGACCACCACATCTGTTGTTGCAAGAGGCTTGGTCCACGGAGGACAAGAGACAGAAGCCAGAGTAGGATAGCAGGTTTCTTTCTTTTTTTTTTTTTTTTCTTTTTTTGGTACTGGGGATTGAACCCAGAGGCATTCTACCTCCAAGCTATACCCCAGCCTGATTTTATTTCTTATTTTGAAACAGGGTCTCACTAGGTTGCTGAGAGCCTCACTAAGTTACCGAGGCTGGCTTTGAACCTGTGATCCTCCAGTCTCAGCCTCCCAAGTACTGGGATTACAAGCATGAGCCACCACGCCTGGCAGCCGGTTCCTTTATTCACCGGTGAGGCTCAGTGAGCAAAGCTCTGGGTCTGAACCCCAAATGGCATCATCATACAGATTATATAGCCCCAACGAGGCAGGTTTTGGTTGGATCAATAACCGGCAGGGGTGCCAATACGGGGGCTCGGGTCAGGTTTCATTTCTGCTTCCTGAGCTAGATTTCCTGTATTGGCCTCCACATGGATGGACTAGGTGGCGCCATCTTGGGCCCCAGGGGCTGGGACTGGGTGGCGCCATCTTGTGGTCTTAGCTGCGGGAGAGGCCCTGCTTTGCTCACCTCAGAGTGGGCCTGCAAAGAAAGCTTTATTCTTCTATCTTGTCCCTAGGCTTTCAGCCAAGAGTCATTTTCAAGGACATGGCCGGGCTCCTGCTTCACTGTCACCCATGGACCTCCAGTGACTGGACTGGCCTGACCTTCCCTGTCATCTCCTTCTCAGACAGCGATGTCCCCCCACCCCCACACTCTCCCCACCACACCTGGCCACTTCTCCCACCCCCTTACTTCTTGTTCTCTGTTCTCCTTTGGTCATTACTGCATATTTTGTGTGTTTTGGTCAAGGGAATAGTTCAAGCTAAGTTGTAAAGGCAACTGTAGCCAGGTGTGGTGGCTGTAATCCCAGTACTTGGGAGGCTGAGATAAGAGGATCGCAGGTTCGTGGCCAGCCTCAGCTACTTAGTGAGACCCTGTTTTAAAATAAAAAATAAAATCAAGCCGGGTGTGGTGGCACACGCTTGTAATCCCAGTACTTTGGGAGGCGGAGACCGTAGGATCCGGGTTCGCGGCCAGCCTCAGCTCTCTCTCTCTCTCTCCTTAGTGAGGCCCTCCGCAACTTCGTAAGACCCGGTTTCAAAATAAAGTATAAAAAATAGGGCCGGGGGTGTAGCGCGGAGGTAGAACGCCCCTGGGTTCAATCCCCGGTACTGCAAAATAAAATAAAATAAAATAAAATAAAATAAAATAAATAAAAAATAAAATCAGACTGGGGGTGTAGCTCAGAGGTAGAATTCCTCTGGGTTCAATTCCCAGTACCCCCCCAGACACACACACTCAAAATAAATAAATAAGGCAACTGTAAAAGTCATAAAACTGGCAGAGGCTCCTGAGATGCATCTGTGGTCTGGGAAAATGCAGAGAACATTATTTCTTAGAGTCATAATTACCATCTTGGGCACAGATGGAGGAACTGGGGCCCAGAGAATGAACGGCAGGGGCTATGTCATTGGTAGAGAAAAAAGCCACAAGCACCTGGTTTTTTCTGCCTGATTCTGAAAGAGGAGAGAGAGAGAGAGAGAGAGAGAGTGTGTGTGTGTGTGTGTGTGTGTGTGTGTGTGTGTGTGTGTTATTTTTTAGACTGAGAAGCAGTGAATTTTCGCTCCGGGCAATGACAGCATCTGTTATCAAGATGGGGAGACCTGCAACACGTCTCCCGTGGCCTGAGCGGTTTGCTCTCCTGCCCTGGACCTCACACTCCTTGCGCTTTGGAGCGCCTTCCTCAAAAGCATCTGTACCCCTCCAGAGCCTCAGGCCAGCCGAGAGCACCTCTGCTCTGGACTGAGACCTGCAGAGGTCGGGTTCTCCTTTCTCCCCATTGTTGGTTTTCCCCAATCCTCTAACCTTCCCCCCACCGCTCGCATCTAGTGTAGTCACCCCTGCAGCGGGGCCTGGTGGGGCTGTGAGGTTGCTCTTATCCCCTCTCCAGGGCTAGCTAGACCATGCCTCTTCAACCAATAGGTCTTTCCAATTGACATCTTTTTTTTTTTTTTTTTTTTTTTTTTTTACTAAGGATTGAACCCAGCACGTTCTACCTCCAAGCTACACCCTGGCCCTATTTTATTTTGAAATAGGGTCTCGCTAAATTGCTAAGGATCTTGCTAAGTTGCTGAGCCTGGCCCTGAACCTGCAATCCTCCTGTCTCAGTCTCCCAAGTCCTGGGATGACAGGTGTGTGCTACCAGCCCAGCTTCTCTCCTCCTCCTCCTGCTCCTCCTCCTCCTCCTCCTTCTTCTTTCCTCTGATTGACACGTGCTGTCCAGGGTTAGTCGTGAGCCATGGTGGATGAGGGACAGACATTTCTTTTGCAAATGAGATGCTCCTCTTGCTTCACCTAAGAGCCCCTCCAGTACCTGCTTCATCATTTGCAGGACCCAGTGCAAAGTGTATATGTGGAGCTCCTTGTTCGAAAGCAACAAACAAACAAAAAAGTTATTGTTAAAGGCACTAAAATTTAAAAAATTGTTTTCCCCCTCTTCTGCAGTCATTCTCTGTAGACTTGTTATGGGGTTTAAATTTTTATTTAATGTTGCTCTCCCAAAGGCATGGGTACACCCGGGGGCCCCCTGCTCCTCTGCCTGCAGGAACCACCAGCTGCAGGTTCCTCTTCCCACCTTTGCATCGGTGGACAAAAGAACCGCACTAACAACCCGTGAGATATTAACTGGAAGCCAGGATTCAGAAGCTTAAAGATGATGATGCAGCCACCATTAGATAAATGGTACTGGGAGCCCGGTGTGGTGGCGCACACCTGTAATCCCAGTACTTAGGAGGCTGAGACAGGAGGATTGCTGGTTCAAGGATGGCCTCAACAATTTATTTATTTTATTTATTTATTTATTTATTTTTTGCAGTACCGGGGATTGACCCCAGGGGCGTTCTACCTCCGAGCTACACCCCCGGCCCTATTTTTTACTCTTTATTTTTAAACCGAGTCTCATGAAGTTGCAGAGGGCCTCACTAAGTAGCTGAGGCTGGCCGCAAACCCAGATCCTTAGTTGCGGAGGGCCTCACTAAGTAGAGAGAAAGAGAGAGAGAGAGAGAGAGAGAGAGAGACAGGGAGAGAGAGAGAGAGAGAGAGAGAGAGCTGAGGCTGGCCGCGAACCCGGATCCTCTGGTCTCCGCCTCCCAAAGTACTGGGATTACAAGCGTGCGCCACCACGCCCGGCCCCTATTTTTTATACTTTATTTTGAAACCAGGTCTCACAAAGTCGCAGAGGGCTTCACTATGAGTAGCTGAGGCTGGCCGCAAACCCACGATCCTCCTGTCTTAGCCTCTCGTGTACTGGGATTACAAGCGTGTGCCACCACGCCCAGCTGAGGCCTCAACAATTTAACAAGACCTCAGCAACTTAGTGAGACCCTGTTTTAAAATAAAAATTAAAAAGGGCTGGGGGTGTAGCTCCAAGATAAAATGCCCCTGGGTTCAATCCCCAGTACTACTACTACTACTAATAATAATAATAATAATTTTTGAGGTACCGGGGATTGAACCCAGGGGCATTCTACCTCCGGATGACACCCCCAGCCCTATTTTATATTCTTTATTTTGAAACAGGGTCTCACTAAGTTGCAGAGGACCTCACTAAGTAGCTGAGGTTGGCTGCGAACACTGATCCTCCTGTCTCAGCCTCCCAAGTACTGGGATTACAAGCATGCGCCAACATGCCCAGCAGCAGCAGCAGCATTATCATCATCATAATGGTACTGGGAACTGTGGAGGCAGGAAGGCTGTAGTTGTCAGAGTTCTCCAGAGAAACAGAACCAGGACATGAACAGGGCAAGATTTTTGTCATGCATTTAATGGGTCAGAGCAAGATGGATCCAGACCCAAGGACTCAGCCTGTAGCTAGAGACTGGCAGCTCCTGGGGGCCTACTGTACACAGGAGCTCAGGCCGTGTGCTGAGTGCCTGGCTCGCCTCATGGTGACTGTGCTCACAGGAGAAAGCAACGCTCCCATTTCACAGCAGAGGTAACCGAAGCACAGAGGTCCCGTGATTTCCTTCCAACCCAGGTAACTCTGACCTTGAGGTTCAGGTTCTTGACAAGCAGGTGGCATCGCTCTGTGTGCCTTGTTTGTTGGAGGTGCAGGGTCTAGTGCAGCACCTGGCCTGGAGCAAGAACTTGTTAAGCGGGGCGTGGTGGTACACGCTTGTATTCCCAGTACTTGGGAGGCTGAGACAGGAGGATCGCAGGTTTGTGGCCAGCCTCAGCTACTTAATGAAGCCCTCCACAATTTAGTGAGACTCTGTTTCAAAATAACGAATAAAAAATAGGGCTGGGGGTGTAGCTCAGAGGTAGAATGCCCCTGGGTTCAATCCCCAGTACTGCAAAAAAAAAAAAAAGAACTTGTTAAATACTTTCAGCGTGAATGAATGAATAACATCTATCGGGAGAGTGTGTGAACTAGATGTAATGAATCAACCTTAGCTAAAGGTAGAATCAGGAGGGGGCGTGTCTGCCACCAAACAGGTTCTGAGCCTTGGCATGCGAGCCACCTGCTTTAGAAAAGCTATTCTTGTGTCGTATAATTAACTCATTGTGCAATTTCGGGCTTGTACCTTCTTTCCAGGGACCTGTCCCTTTTACTGCAAGCTGGGGGGTTGGTCTAGATCAGGGGCTTGCAAATTTTCTGTAAAGGATGACGCAGTAGCTGGGTGTGGTGGCCGCACACCTGTAATTCCAGTACTTGGGAAGCTGAGACAGGAGGATCGCAGGTTCTAGGACAGCCTCAGCAAGTAGTGAGACTCAGAAACCTAGTGAGACCCTGTTTCAAAATAAACAGTAAAAAATCAGGTTGGGAGTGTAGCTTGGAGGTTGATTGCCCCTGGGTTCAATCTCCAGTCACACACACACACACACACACACACACACGCCCACTGGATTTGGTCCAGGGACTATAATTTGCTGATCTGTGGTCTAAATAACTTCTGAGGTCCCCTTTAATCTTAATGTTCTGTGATTAAAGATTTGGAGTCAATTGTGTTGAGAACAGAAATAATCATCCTTCCTTCCTCTGGTACCCCTGGAAGACATTGCTGATTGATCCCAGTGCTTTTTTCTGATGAGAAAGAGTTGGCTTTTATCAACCATCTAATCACAGATAGAAAACTCTAGTCAGGGCTGGGCGTGGTGGCACACGTTTGTAATCCTAGTACTTGGGAGGCTGAGACAGGAGGATCGCAGGTTGGAGGACAGCCTCAGCAATATAGTGAGGCTCTCAGCGACCTAGTAAGACCCTGTTTCCAAATAAGAAATAAAATGGGTCTGGGGGTATAGCTTGGAGGTAGAATGCCTCTGGGTTCAATTCCCAGTACCACAAAAAAAAAAAAAGAAAAGAAAACTCTAGCCACAGCATTCTCCTTTCCGTGTGTGTGTGTGTGTGTGTGTGTGTGTGTGTGTGTGCGTGTGCACTGTGGGTCTCACTATTTGCTGAGGCTGGCCTCAAACCTGCACCACTATACTCGGCTTCTTTTCACTCTTTAAGAAACAAATACTTAGAAAACTCCAGATACTCTCTTGGCAGTGAGGAAGACAGGTACACACAGAGAGTGGGAAGTCCAGGAGCTGTGTGAGAGGTCTTAAATTGTCCCCTGGGAGCTGGGCATGGTGGCGCACGCTTGTAATCCCAGTACTTGGGAGGCTGAGACAGGAGGATCTGGGTTTGCGGCTAGCCTCAGCTACTTAGTGAGGCCCTCCGCAATTTAGTGAGACCCTGTTTCAAAATAAAGAATAAAAAAATAGGACTGGGGGTGTAGCTTGGAGGTAGAATGCCCCCTGGGTTCAATCCCCAGTACTGCAAAAAATAAAATAAAATTGTCCCCTGGGTGATGGGAGTGGACAAAAAAATCCTAACCTGACAGCAATATTACCCAGTGGTGGAAGGAAGACCCTCTATTTCTCTCATAGGCAAGGTGTCCTCCTGGGGACTCTTAACTAAAAGTGAATGTGCCTGGCTCATAGAGTTACCCAGTGTATACTAATTTTCTCCCTTTTCCCACCAACATTTAAACCATCAAGTGACTTTTGCATAGAGGAACCTGCTGCCAATCAACTGCCTGATTGGACAATAAACGAATTACTTCATGTGAAGCTTATCCTTACCTGATAATGCTGGGCTCTTTCAACCTCTATCTGAGTTTCCATAAACCTTCACTTTGAGGAATGATTGGGAGAATCCCAGCTATCAAGAGGTCACATGATGGTGAGGTGAGAGCTTGGATTTTGCAGTCAGAGGAGTTTGGGTTGAATTCTAGAGAAAATGATCCCTGTCTTGATTTTTTTGGGGGGAGGTACTGGGGGTTGAACCCAGGGGCATTCTACCTCTGAGCTACACCCCCAGCCCTAGTTTTTTTATTCTTTATTTTGAAACAGGGTCTCACTAAGTTGCCGAGGTCCTCACTAAGTAGCTGAGGCTAACCACGAACCTGCGATCCTCCTGTCTCAGCATCCCAAGTACTGGGATTACAAGCATGAGCCACCACGCCCGGCCCCTGCCTTGATAATTATAAGTATTCTATGCAGACCGGATAGTACTGTTCCTATTCCAATACCAATTCAAAAGATCGTGGACAAGTCTTTGAGAAAGATGAAAGAAGTTTTAGCCAGGCGTGATGGCACACACCTATAATCCCAGTACTTGGGAGGCTGAGACAGGAGGATCGCAGGTTGGAGACCAGCTTCAGCAACTTAGTGAGACCCTGTTTCAAAATAAAATAGGGCTGGAGGTGTAGCTCAGAGGTAGAATGTCCCTGGGTTCAATCCCCAGTGCCACCAAAAAAGAGAAGTTTTACTGATTTGCTAGCAATTGGGGAATACAGAGTGAACTGGCATTCAGAAATACACACTTTCCCTCAATCCCAAAGCTCAAAAATGGGGTGTATAGAACGGAGAGCCACGGACTGAGCTCCAGGTGTGTTTATCAAGTGACATACTTCATGTCCAAAGGGTGTGCTGGAGGCGGGGCTCCTCAGAGTCACTGGCACGAGTTCTTCACTCCTGTGGTCAGTGAACTGAAGGACACAATAAGAACATTAATCTTCGCTGGACATGGTGGCACACGCCTGTAATCCCAGTACTTGAGAGGCCAAGACAGGGAGATCGCAGGTTCGAGGCCAGCCTCAGCAACTTAGCGAGTCCTTTAGTAACTTAGCGAGACCCTGTTTCCAAATAAAAAATAAAATAGGGGTATAGCTCGGAGGTAGAATGCCCCTGGGTTCAATCCCCAGCAAAGAAGGAGGAAGAGAAGAAGAAGAAGAAGAAGAAGAAGAAGAAGAAGGAGAAGAAAAAGAGGAGGAGGAGGAGGAGGAAGAAGAATCACCATCTTGTTTCTTCTATGGTTAAGGAGGCAGAGGAGAGGAAAAAAGTTGTCAGTCTTAAAATAAAACACCTGCTGACTAAGCAGCAAGGTTTACACTCAAAGTATTAAGTGGACCCCTGTTATAATAGAATGTATTTAATATATGGCAGCCTTTTTTTTTCTGTCATGGGAGAGCTGTAGGAGATTTTGGGGGGTAGGAAACACGCCTCTAACATCTCAAATTACACCGTAGATAAATGTGGATTACACCGACTGTGAGCTGCTTTGCCCCTTCATCTCAGACTCATTTCAATTATCCTCAAGTGACAAAGAATACAATGAATTTATTCTTTTCAAAGTCCCTTCATACCTTTTTTTTTTTTTTTGGTACTGGAGATTGAACCCAGAGGCACTCCACTCTTTTTTTAATTATTTGTTTTGAAACAGGGTCTCGCTAGTTTGCTAAGTTGCTGAGGCTGGTCTCGAACCAGCGATCCTCCTGTCTCAGCCTCCCAAATACTGGGATCACAGGTGTGCGCCACCACGCCCGGCTCTTTCACACCTTTAATCTCATAACTCTTGGAAGAGGCTGACACGTTAGAATGAGTCGTTTCACAGCTGGGAAAACTGGGCTCTTCCTTGAGTTTCTTTCATTTGCTTAATGAGTAGTTTCCATGTTCCAGTCATGGAATAGACACACCGAGGGATATAATGGTGCAAATGTTTAGGAGAAATAAGTATCTGTTTGTGGAGCAATACGTCATCGGCACTGTTGAGAAGGAAATTGCATTGAGCAATCAAGAGGAAGTTTCACAACCCCAGAGAGTCCAAGAATGCGAGAATTAGGGGCGGATTGCACACATCTCAGTGAGGGTCCAGGGCTCCAGGTTCCGGTAGCACCTGTGCGATTGGCCTCGTCTGCCCTTTTCCACCTGCAAGGCCAAAGGGCCTGGGGCCTCCACAGTGTTCAGCGCTCACGCAGACGCCTGGAATGGCCTCCTTACCAGCCTGGGGACACCTCCCAGGCCACCCTCTTCTCTTGCTTCTCTGGTACTTATTCTATTGGCCTCAGAGTCCTGCCCGAAACAGGAAAGGGCCTCCATCTCCCTGGTACCAGGATGTCGGGTCTCAGGCTGAGCTTCCTGTTCACGCAACAGCAGCTGGGAGGGACCAGAACCTCCTGTGGGGCCACACCCACTGGTAAAGGTATAAATAGTGAGGTTCGGCACCAGCCGTCAGAGCCACTCGCCTGCCTCACCATGAAGCCCGGAAGCCTCTTCCCCATCGTGGTCCTTCTTGCCCTGGGAACCCTGGCACCTTGGGCTGTGGACGGTTCTGAAATTGGTGAGTTGGAGTCACCCTGGCCCCATCTTGGCTGGAGCATGAGAGGTGGGGTCCCTGGTGTGGGTTTGTCCCCTTCTCTAGGCTCCGATCTCCCAGGAGGCCTCCCTGAGGCTGGTTACACATCTGGCTGGGCTCCAAGGGCTCTGTGAGGCTCCCGAACATCTGGAAATGCTTCTTGTACTCAGCCATCCTGTCAGCCCAGGTGTTCTTTCTCTGTTCTCTCTCCCTTCTCCCTCGCCCTCTCTCTCCACCACCATCTCCTTTGCTCTCTAACCCTATCCGTGACCCTCCAAGCAGCCTCCAACTCTGTCTGGTTCTCTCTGTCTCTGCTCCTGGGCTTGCTTATATTTATTTATTTATTCATTTATTTATTTACTTATTTATTTATTTACTTATTTATTTATTTATTTATTTATTTATTTTGTGGTACTGGGAATTGAACCCAGAGGTATTCTACCTCCGAGCTACACCCCCAGTCCTATCCTATTTTAATTTTAATTTTTATTTTGAAACAGGGTCTCGCTAGGTTGATGAGAGTCTCACTACTTGCTGAGGCTGTCCTCGAACCTGCGATCCTCCTGTCTCAGCCTCCCAAGCACTGGGATTACAGGCGTGCGCCACCACGCCCGGCTTGCTCCTGGGCTTTCGTTGCTGTGTTTTTCTGGCTCTCATTCTCAACATCTCTCATACAGTTTCCATGTGTCTTTGTTTCTCTCTCTTGATCTCCATCACTCCCAGCTTCCCCTCTGCCTCTGTGTAACCTGGTTCTTTCTGCCTCAGAGTTTCGGTCTGCCTTTCCATCTTGCCTGAGAGCCCTCGCCTTTTCCCTGGGTCTGCGGCTTCTCCCCCAGGTCTTCTTTGGTCAAGCCTGTCGCTTTTCCCGGCATGCGCCACCTGGAGGTCATGTTCCTCTGGATTTTGTGGACAGGCGCTGGGGTGAGGGTCTGTCCTGGAAAGCGGTGCTTCCGCCGAGCGTCGGGATGGCCGCTCAGCACCCTCTCTGCTCCTCTTGGCTTCTACAGTAGGTATAAAAGCTGGAGCCTGCCCTTCTAGACCAACTGTCAATTGCTTTCGACCTGAAAAACCCCAGTGCGATAACGACTGGCAGTGTCCGGGGAAGCAGAGGTGTTGCAAGGATTTCTGTGGCATCAAATGCTTAGATCCTGTGGCCATCAAGAACCCAGGTGAGCTGGCGGAGGAGCCGGGCTGACAGCGGTGAGCCTGGAGACCCAGTATCCAGCAGGAGGATGGGGGACGGGGTCCAGCCAGGACTATCAAGGAGCCCTACTGCCTCAGACAGTGAGCTGTCAGGAGGCCGGTCAGCTAAGCACCCGGAAGCCCTCCATCCTGCTGGTCACTTGCATCGACTGGAGGCCAGATGTTGGAGGGAGCCAGACGCCATGCCATTCCAGGGAATGCGCTGGGGAGGAGGAGGCATGAGGGGCTGGGGGAGCAGATGACCCTCCCTGCTCGGGCTGGAGCGGAGGCATGGTGTCGAAGGTGCAGGACCTCTGACCTGTGCTGTACTCTCTCCAGTGAATCAGAAGCCTGGGAAGTGCCCAGTGGTCGATGCTGAATGCTTGATGCTGAACCCCCCTAATCGCTGTGAGACAGACGGCCAGTGTGACCTCAACTACAAATGCTGCAAGGGCATGTGTGGGAAGCTCTGCGTCTCCCCCGTGAAAGGTAAGCAGAGGCAGGCAGCTCTTCTTCTCTCCAGCCTTCTCAGTTTTAACCCTTTGGGGGTGTAGGCATGTGGGCAGGGAGACCCTCACCCCAGGCACAGCCTCTGCCTGACTCCCTTATGCTTCAAGAGCACTGTCCCCCAGGTCTCAGGGCAGGGATTTTTTTTTTTTTCTGTACTGGGGATTGAACCCAGGGGCATTCTACCTCTGAGCTCCACCCCCAGCCCTATTTTTTATTCTTTATTTTGAAACAGGGTCTCACTAGGTTGCGGAGGGCCTCACTAAGTAGCTGAGGCTGGCCGCAAACCCGGATCCTCCGGTCTCAGCCTCCCAAGTACTGGGATGACAAGTATGTGCCACCATGCCCGGCTAGGGCACGGATTTCCATAGGAGCACTTGTGGCTTTGATTCTGTTCCAGCCTCTCTGGGCAAATGGCTTTCTGAGTGTCAGTATCCTCATCTGTAAAACGGCCATCATGAAACTGATGGGCTTTCGCAAAGCCCCGTATGCACAAAGTATTTATTAGTCAGGTTGTCTACATTGTGGTGTCCCGGGTCAAAGCCCAAAGAAAGGTCTGAGGATAATCTAGTTTGTGATCTCGGTTGTGAGTTTCACAGTAAAAATGAGACTCGAAATCGGTCTCTTGATACCAAACGCTCTCAACTGGACCATCCCTTGCCATTTCCTCTGTCTCGGGGGCTTCCTCGCGGGGAATGACGCGGGCATGATCTGGCTGGTGCTCTGTTGAAGGTCTTACCTGATTTTCCCTCACAGCCTGATCCCTGTCATTTGGAGGAGGCTCTGGATTCGTACACTGCGTGGCCTGGGCGTCCCTTTCTGTTCCCAAGCTCGGATCCCACGGTGAGGATTTGGACCTCCCACCAATACCTCCTTTTGACAGACACTTGGCACAGAGGAGACACTCGGCAAACACCACCGATCCGTGATTAAATAAAAGCTTGCTTCTCTCTGTACATCCTGCTCTGTGACTCATTGTGGTGTGGGTGGGGTGAGAGGCAACGAGGGACCCCCTGAGTACGAGGCCTCCTGCAGATATGGAGGGGGAGGAAGGCGCTTACGGCACTGAGCAACCTTGACTTATACCATGAGTCTGACAGTACTGGTGCCATGATTTTTGAACAAGTAACCTTGACTTATACCATGAGTCTGACAGTACTGGTGCCATGATTTTTGAACAAGTAACTCTACCTCCTAGATATTATTTCTTTTTTTTTTTCATTCTTTTTTTGCAGTACCAGGGATTGAATTCAGGGGCATTCTACCTCCAGGCAACAACTCCAGCCCTATTTTTTATTCTTTATTTTGTAACATGGTCTCACTAAGTTGCTGAGGGCCTCACTAAGTAGCTGAGGCTGGCCGCGAACCCGGATCCTCCTGTCTCAGCCTCCCAAGTACTGGGATTACAAGCGTGAGCCACCACGCCCGGCTAGATATTATTCTTTCTTTTTTTTTTTGTGGTACCGGGGATTGAACCCAGGGGCGTTCTACTTTTGAGCTATACCCCCAGCCCTATATTTTATACTTTATTTTAAAACCGGGTCTCACGAAGTTGCGGAGGACCTCACTAAGTAGCTGAGGCTGGCCGCGAACCTGGATCCTCTGGCCTCCGCCTCCCAAGTACTGGGATTACAAGCGTGCTCCACCATGCCCGGCTTTAGATATTATTTCTTTATCTGCAAAGTGTCAAAAAATTACTTTCTCATAATGTTTCACATTGGAGGATGCACTAAATAGCAACGTTACTGGCCCAGAGCATATTCTCCACCCACTGTGGCCACTTGCTGCCTGCGGGGGGGATTTTAGTCTTTCTCTTCTTCTCTTTCCCATGACACCATTTCTCCTATCTTAACCTAAGAATATCGCCATGGTGGGTCCTGCGAACTAGGCAAGAGGCCATGTCTCCCAATATGGTTAGTTGGTCACGTTTTTCCCATTAGACTTAGAATTTTTTCCATTTATATAGGTCAGTGGTTCTCAAACTTTTAGTGTCTACCAGAATCACCTGGATTTGTTAAGATTGCTGGGGGCAGGCGTGGTGGCGCATGCCTGTAATCCTACTACTTGGGAGGCTGAGACAGGAGGATTGCAGATTCGACGACAGCCTCAGCAACTTCCTGAGGCTCTCAACAACTTAGTAAGACCCTGTTTCCAAATAAAAAATAAAAAATATGGCTGGGGGTATAGCTTGGAGGTAGAATGTCCCTGGGTTCAATCCCCAGCACCACACACACACAAAGAAAAGATTGCTAGGCCCCATCCCAAGAGTTTCTTGTTCGGTACATTTGAGGTATGATCTGCAGTGTGCATTTCTAACAAGTTCCTAGGCAATGTTGATGCTGCTGGTCTGTGGTCCACACCTTGAAATCTTATTTGCCTCAGCCGGGCGTGGTGGCGCACGCTTGTAATCCCGATACTTGGGAGGCTGAGACAGGAGGATCGCAGGTTCGCGGCCAGCCTCAGCTACTTAGTGAGGCCCTCCGCAACTCAGTGAGACCCTGTTTCAAAATAAAAATAATAAAATCGGGCTGGGGGTGTAGCTCAGAGGTAGAATGCCCCTGGGTTCAATCTCCGGTACCACACACACACACACACACACACACACACAAAGAAATCTTATTTGCCTCAAATCTTGTTAGTACCTCTCTAGTTCTTCCCTAGAAATAGAAATACTATGACTAGCCACAGCTGTCGGGCCCCGTGAGCCAAATCACCGTGTTTACAGCTCCATCCTGTGGCTTGTTATGCCAATTGTATTCGTATTGTCTCTGATAGTTAATCCTCACTACCTGGTAAATTTATGATAGCAAAAATTATAAAGAATCTACCATAGCCAGGCATGCTGGTGCACTCCTGTAATCCTAGTACTTGAGAGGCTGAGACAACAGGAGGATCGCAGTTTCGAGGCCAGCCTCAGCAAGTAGTGAGACTCTCATCAACCTATCAAGACCCTGTTTCGAAATAAAAATAAAATAGGGCTGGGGGTGTAGCTCAGAGGTAGAATGCCCCTGGGTTCAATCCCCAGTACCACACAAAAACAAAACAAAACTACCATTATATTTAACAAAAGACTTTTGGAGCCGAGCGTGGTGGCACACGCTTGTAATCCCAGTACTTGGGAGACTGAGACCAGAGGATCCGGGTTCGCAGCCAGCCTCAGCTACTTAGTAAGGCCTCCACTACTTAGTGAGGCCTCCACAACTTAGTGAGACCCTGTTTCAAAATAAAGAATAAAAAATAGGGCTGGGGGTGTAGCCCGGAGGTAGAATGCCCCTGGGTTCAATCCCCAGTACCGCCAAAAAAAGACTTTTGGAAAACCTATAATTAATTTGTGTGTGTGTGTGTGTGTGTGTGTGTGTGTTACTAGGGATCAGCCTCAAATCTGCGACTGATCCTCCTGTCTCAGCCTCCCAAGTACTAGGATTATAGGCGTGTGCCACCATAGCCATCTATGATTAATTATTAAAAAGGATAAAATTATCTAAACAAATGGAGAGATATCCCATGTGTATAAACATTTGGTCAGATTGCCACACAGACATAAATTCTTCCAAAACTGAGTTACGATTTCAAATTATAATAAAAAACCCAATCCAATTGTAACTGAGTTACAATTTCAAATTATGATAAAAATCCAATCCAATGTTCAGGGTGGAGGATTTGACAAACTGATTGAAAATTTTATATGGAAAGGAAATGGGCTAAAAGTAACTAATATACATTTCCCCCCAAAATAGGACTGGAATACTTGCCCTGTCCCAGACATTAATGCTTGGTATGGTGTCTCCATAAACAAGGCAAGGTTGCACAAATGAAAAGATTGATAAGACTGAGTCAATGTGATTGAAAAGAGAACCCCAAACCCAGATCAATGCATACACAGAACCGCAATCTGGGATATGAATGGATTTGCAGATCAGTGGGGAAGGGAAGTGCTAATCAGCAAGTGAGCAAGAAAAAGTCATCAATGTCGAAGAAAACTGCAACCTTTTCTTTCTTTTTTTCTGTGTGTGTGGGGGGTTGGGGGGATTGGGGATTGAACTCAGGGGCATTCTACCTCCGAGCTACACCCCCAGATCTTTTTATTTTTTAATTTTGAAACAGGGTCTCACTAGGTTGCTGAGTCTCGCTACATTGCTGAGGCTGTCCTTGAACCTGTACTCCTGCTGTCTCATCCTCCCAAGTAGTGGGGATTACAGGCGTGTGCTACCTTGCCCAGCTTGCAACCTTTTCTTACACTGTAAATAAAAGTGAACTCTAGAAAGATTAGACACTTAAGTTTCAAAAGCAAAGATTCAAAATTTTAGTAGAACCATAAGTTCCTCAAATCCTATGTATTTCTTTTTCTTTTTTTTTCTTTTTTTTTTTGCAGTACTGGGGATCGAACCCAGGGGCATTCTACCTCTGAGCTCCACCCCCAGCCCTATTTTTTATTCTTTATTTTGAAGCAGGATCTCACTAAATCGCGGAGGGCCTCACTAAGTAGCTGCGAACCAGGATCCTCCAGTCTCAGCCTCCTTCCAGATATTTTAAGCAGGCTGTTTATTGTGTTCTCTGAGCCTGTGGTCACTACTGCCATTTAAGCACTAGATGGCAGCCTCCGCCCAAGTTGGCTGCAAGTCCATGGTGGGTGCGTTGTCATTGCTTCAACACTAGGAGGCGTCCGAAATCCAAATTTCTTGCATATCTGTAGTTGGTATGTTATTCAGGGTAGACTTGAGGAGTGCCTAAAGCAGGTGGTCTGTCTGTGCAGAGTCCCCCTGGGGCTCTGGTGGGCGGCGATACCTTGTTCACAAGTCACTCAACCTGCGGCCAAGTGCAGTGGGATTCTGCCCGGTGCTGGGCCTCACCCTGGTAGGGCTAAGTTACCCTGGGATCCAAAGCAATGTCTTGCACCTCCCTCCCTCTTCTTCCTCCAGGCAGACATTGATTCTCTGCTGAGCTGCCTGTGGCGAGGAGAGAGACGGGCTGGCAGTCTTCAAGCCACCATAGCTGTGGCACTGAGGGGTCAAACCCAGAGCCCACAGTGCTATGGCCTGCTTGCTGCTGTGCAGTTCATGGCTGGAGGTGAACGTGGGCTGGAGACCATAGGGCTGGAAGGCAAGTCTGTCTCTCTGCAGCCTCCGGTCTTCTCCTGGCTCTGGGGTGAGCCTGGAGGCTCTGGCCAGGGGCACTCACCTGGAGACGGAGGCCATGGGGCTCTGCCTGGTACCGGTACTGGGTTCCAAGTCTAAAGCCTGCACTAATTTCCTCTCCCTGCCCCAAGCAGAAGGTCTCTCTCCCAGCTACTCTGTTTGGAGTTGGAGGAGGGGATAGGCTACTCTACTTCCCTTCCTGCCTTCTTCAATGCATCTTTTCCTATAGTTATGCTAAAACCAGGTATTGTGATCTTTCATCTGGTTTCTTTAGCTCTTGTGAAGACAATTTAATAGGGATAGGTGTTCAGAGTTCAAGTTGATGTTTCTGTGGGAGACACTACCTGGAGGATCTCACTCTAGCACCTTGCTTCACCTCTCTCTGACTCCAGAATCCTTCTTGAGGACAATGCTCCCCAGAACCAGTAACAATTGATATGTATTGACCAAAAGGATGAATATATTCAGCTGTCTTTGATCTTTAATAACATTAAGCAAACAGGTATGGTGATGCACACCTGTAATCCCAGACAGAGCAGGAAGTTGACCAGCAGAAGTGTCCACACAGTGACTGAGATCTGAGGACCATTCAGATCTTGATATCAGTGCAGAACGTGCAACAAGTGACCAGCCCCAGCACACTGGGCTCTGGGTGCGGACTCTGCCTCCTGCCTGTCTGCTCCATAAAAGCACCTGAGTGACCTGACCTCTACAGGAGGTTAGGAAGCCACAAGGCCATAGAATTCATGCTGTTTTGAGGGCTCCCGCTTTATAAGAAGGAAACTGAAGCCAGGCGTGGTGGCACACGCTTGTCATCCCAGTACTTGGGAGGTTGAGACAGGAGGATCCGGGTTCGCAGCCAGCCTCAGCTACTTAGTGAGGCCCTCTGCAACTTAGTAAGACCCTGTTTCAAAATAAAGAACAAAAAATAGGGCTGGGGGTGTAGCCTGGAGGTAGAATGCCCCGGGGTTCAATCCCTAGTACCATAAAAAAAAAGAAATGACATCATTCTCACTTTTGGGTGTCACCCCAGTATGGAACCAGCTCCAGAGAGACTCAGAATGGAGGGTGGAAGGTGGAGGAAGAAACACACACTTGAGGGAAGTCTGCTCCAGTAGCCATTTTCCCCGAAGAAACCAGAACTGCCTTCCCAGCTGTCCCTGGTGCACCACCCGTCTGCGCATGGCTTGGGCCTACTTCTCCCTTTGTTTTTTTTTTTTTTTTTTTTTTT
>PVJS01022417.1:0-30541 GCA_004027185.1 Glis glis
AAACCTCCTTCTGCTGTGACTTGTCAAACAGCCGAAGAAACTTTGGCTTCACCTTTGGCCCCAGCAGCAATGGAATTAAACAACTAGGAACCTCTTTGCAGATGAAAATATCATGTACATCTTTGAGGAAATATCACTCCTACTGATACTAATTGTAAAGTATTTTTTGTTTGTTTATTTTATTTTTTACATTTATTTAAAATTCACAAGTTGAGGTTTCTTGATATTATGACAAAAATATGCAATCGTCAATTCACAAAATTATGTTAATAAATTACAAATGGGAAATATAAATTAACTGAAATATGAATTAAATACACAAGATGATATAATTTTACAAATTATTAACTAAAACTAAATATAATAGGTAACACAGTCTATATAAAAACATTGGGCCGGGTGTGGTGGCTCACGCTTATAATCTCAGTATTTTGGGAGGCAGAGACCGAAGGATCCGGGTTCGCGTCTAGCCTCAGTTCTCGCTCTCTCTCTTCCTGTTTTTGTCTCTCTCTCTCTCTCTCTCTCTCTCTCTCTCTCCTTAGCAAGGCCCTCCGCAACTTCGTGAGACCCGGTTTCAAAATAAAGTATAAAAAGTAGGGCCAGGGGCGTAGCGCGGAGGTAGAATGCCCCTGCGTTTAATCCCTGGTAGTGCAAAAAATAAAAAACATTGGTAAGATTAGTATTTCTACTTCATCTTCTATATACACACATTCAGTAGTCAATAATGAGTATTATCTTTGCTATTCCCTTTTATTTATTTATTTATTTATTTATTTGCGGTACTGGGAATTGAACCCAGGGGCATTCTACCTCTGAGCTCCACCCCCAACCCTATTTTTTATTCTTTATTTTGAAACAGAGTCTTGCTAAGTTGCAGAGGGCCTCACTAAGTAGCTGAGGCTGGCGGTGAACCCGGATCCTCCTGTCTCAGCCTCCCAAGTACTGGGATTTCAAGCATGCACCACCACACCCGGCTTGCTATTCCCTTTGCATGGCCTTTTTTTTTGCACACAGTTTGATACATCTTTGTATAGAATAAACTATTTAAACTTTTTTTCTCTTGCTGTCTCTGAAATATGCTTACTCTAGAAAAATAAAGAAAATAAGAACTGTCAGATTTAGGAATTCCTGTTATTTGAATGTTCCCTCCAAAAACCTTGTGGAATTTAATTGACATCATAACAGCATTAAAAGACGGGAACAACTACATGACCCATCTATACCACTTCTTCCAAAAGAATTAGAATACTATAGTGATACATATATACCAACATTTATAGCAGCACAATTCACAATAGCCAAATTATGGAACCAGCCTAGGTGTCCATCAACAGATGAGTGGACAAAGAAAATGTCATATATACACACAATGGAATTCTACTCAGCCATAAAAAAATTGTGTCATTAGCAAGAAAATAGATAGGACTGGAAAATATTAAGCTAAGTGAGATCAGCCACCCTAATAAATCAAAGGATGTATGTTTTCTCTCATATGTGGAATCTAGAAAAAAAATAAGAAATGAGAAGGACTTCAATTAAATAAAGAGAGACACCACTAGAATACTGGAAGGAGATTGGAGGAGGGAGATGAGAAGGGGGAAATGAGGCTTGAGAAAGGGAATAGTTCAAATAATGTTATGTCCATATATACAAGTATCACTACCAATCTTACTAACACATACGGGTTGGGAGGAAAGGTGCAAGAGGTGGTTTGTGGAGGGAAATATACCAAGAAATATGTGTATATGTGAACTTTGGATCTCACTATGAGGTATAATTACAGTACACCAATGAAAGTATCAAAAAAATGTAAGGATACATGAATTCATTATCCTCTTGAATGGAATAGGGACAATATTATGACCATGTATTAGTTTTATAAGGGAGAGTTCAGCGCTCACCTTTTTTTAATCTGTCTCAAGTACTCACTCCCCCTTCTGAATTCCACAATGGGATGATGCAGAATACAGGTCCTCACCAGATGTGGCTTCTTGATGTTAAACTTTCTAGACTCCAGAAGCATGAGACTAACTCCCTTTCTTTACAAATTACCCAGTCTGTGGTATTATTCTGTTATAACAACATATAATGGACTAACAAAATTAGTACCAAACAGTGAGGATATTGCTACAGAAATACCTAAAAACATGGAAGTGGCTTTTGAACTGGGTAATGAGTAGAGGTTGGAAAAGTTTTGAAGTGAATATTGGAAAAAAACCTGTGTCATTATCAGCCAGGCATAGTGGCATTCAACTGTAATCTCAGTACTTGTGTGGCTAAGACAGAAGGATCACAGGTCCCAAGCCAGTCTCAGCAACTTATTTAGATCAGTTTCAAAATAAAGAAAAAAAATGGAAAAGGGCTGGGGTTTTAGCTCAGAAGCACAATACCCCTGGCTTCAATCTCCAGTTCCAAAAACAAAAGGCCTGTATCATTATTTATGCATGTTTAAGGTCAATTCTGGTAGACTCCGAAGAAGAGAATCAGAAAGTCTGTAAGGTGTCAGAATTACTTATGTGTTTATGGTTGGTGAGAATGCCAGTAAAGGCCATTCTGATGAAATCTCAGTAAAAAACAGAGGAGCAAGATACTAGAAACAGGAGTAAAGACCATGTTCATTATATGGTTGCAAAGAATTTGGCTGCATTATGTTTGTGCCCTAGAGCTTTATGGAAGGTGGAAGTTAACAGTAATGAATTAGAATATCTAGCATCAATAATACATATATAAATACATAAGCATCAAAACATTCAGACGGTTGCATAGTTACTTTTAACTGCTAATCATGAGATTTGAGAACAAAGAAATTACTTGAAAATGGGATGAGAAAAAGAGGCTTAATGAAGGAAACAGTTCAAATAATTCTATGTCTATAAATGAAGGTTTCACTACCAATCTCACTAACATATCTGGGGAATGGGAGAAAGTGGGGTAGGATCGAGATAGAAACACACTGTGTGCAGGTATGTTTGCATCATTTTGAATCTAACAATGATGTATAATTGCAATGAACCAATAAAAATATATTTTTAAAAATGGTAAAAGATTTGGAAAGCTCTGTCTTGTCATGTAAAAAGTGAAAAAGTGTGCTTGTGAGAAGATACTAAGGGTATGCACAAGTGAACCTTGAATAATGAGATGCATATGGATAGAAGACAGCTAGGTGCTATTTCTTTATTAATTCAATGGGAGAAATATCTGGAAGGCATTACAAGTATCATTGAGGCGCCCTTACCATCATGGCCTGAGCTCCAGAAGGACAGAATGGGATTGAAGATTAGCCCGGGACACCTTCCACAGGCTCACTGTCAATAGCTGCCTTAGGTTTTTGTGGCCCACAGTCAGGTGCAACATTCCTCCACCACTCTAACCATCAGGTGCAGCACTCCTCTGCCATCCTAGCCATGGCTCAGGCAGGCCAAGATATGGCTTGATCTGCTCCTCTAGAGGCTGTAAGTGGTAACACATGGTGGGATTCACATGGTGCCGACTCTGTAGGTGCACAGAATTCAAGAGCTGCGGGGGCATGGGTTCCCTCCACTTAGATTTTAATGGGTATTATGGATTAGCTGTAGGGCTAGACATAAATTTATTTCAAGGCCAGAACATCCATAGAGAGCCTCTACCAGGGTACTACCAAGTAGAAAGGTAAGGTCAGAGACAGAGTTGCTACAGAAAGTCCTTACTAGGGCAATACCTAGTGGAGCTGTGGAAGTACAGTTGGCCCCAAGATCACAGAACTATGGCGCTCATAGTGTTCAATGCCAGGTGTGAGAAATGTATGGGCTGAGCCTAGCAAAGTCATAAATGCTAGGCTGCCCAAGTTTTGGTGGCTCATGCTGGCCAGAGTATCTGTTATGATTTTGATTTAGAACGTCCTACAGACCTCATGTCATAGACAAGGCAGGTAGCCATGTTGGAGGCAGAGTGTTATTGCTGAAGAGGAACTCCTCTGGAGGAATGGCCTTGGGACTATAAATGACCCTCACCCTCAACCGCTTGTTCTCTCTGCTTCCAGCCTTCATGATGTGAGAGCGGAGTTCCTTTCTCTGTAGCGCTCTCTCTACTTCCTGCCACCATCCCCTGAAACCCACAGATTTCACCAGAAATCTCCAGAACTATAAGAAAATAAATTTTTCTTCCTCTAAATTGTGGTGGTCATGTATTTTGGATTACAGCAGTGAGAATGCTGACTGAAACAGTATCCAAAAAGTGGGATGTGGATTCAAGAAAAATTATCCTGGAGCCTAAAACTTAGTGTTTTCTTTATCAGGTTTTGGACTTGCTTGGGACCACTTATCTCTATTTCCTTACCTGTTTCAACTGCAGTGAATGGGTTTATCATATGCCTAGTCCACCATTGTATTTTGGAAATAGATAACTTGTTTAATTTTATTCACAAATGAATAGAGGGGAAATCTAAGGATGGATTGTGCCTTGACTCTCTGATTCAGAGGAAACTCTGGACTTTGACCTTTGAGTTCCTACTGGAACATGATAACACTTTGGGCCTATTGGGATGAAATTAATGTATTTTGTATTTGAAAGTGAGATGTATTGTGGGATCCAGAGACAGAATGCTATGGTTTGAATTTTAATGTTCATGTGTTGGAATTTTGATCCCCAAATTTATATATTGATGGTGTTTAATGGTGGGACCATTGAGAGGTAACTAGGGTTAGGTGAGATCATAAAGATTAGCTCCATGACCAGATTAGTGACTTAATAAAAAGAGAAAGATTGATTCCATGCTGGCTCTTGCCACACGATACCTTCCTATATGTTAAAATACAACATCAAGGAGTTTACTAAATGCTGATGCAATGTTCTTGGACTTCCTAGATTTCAGAAAACATGAGACAAATAAACCTATATTAATTTATTATCCAGTTGTAGCATTCTGTTTCAGAAACAGGAAGTGGACTAGTATAGAAATGATATTTTATGTCCTCATTGTTAAAAACTTTTAAAACCCTTTCTTCTAACTTTTTGCAATGCACAGTACATTTTTGTTATCTATAGTCAGCATCCTGTGCAATATCACACCAGAACTTCTTCAACCTATCTAACTGTAATTTGTTACCTACTTATCAACATGTTCCTATCCAAAACCCATTCCTATACTCTACTCGGCCTTTGGTAGCCATAGTTCTTTGATTAACTTCTCTGAGATCAATATTTTTGGATTCTATATCTGAGTGAAATCATGTAGTACTTGTCTTTCTGTGCCTGGGTTATTTTACTTCATACAATGATCTTCCATTCAGTATATGTTGCTGTTAATGACAAGATTTTATTCCTTTTCATAGCTGAATAACATTTTGTTGTGTATGTGTGCCACATTTTTTATCCAGTCATCACTAGATTTTGAACTTATATTAAAGTATTCTATGTCATAATTAATAATTAAAAATTATTACTTTTCCTCAACTTCAAAAATGTTATCTGGACATCTATATTAATAAAATAATTAAAACTATTACTAAAACCCATTTAAAGTAATTTCATAAAACAACTAAATCAATACTGGGAAATAAACACTAGTGAAAGACTTTGGGATAATTGGAAAATATGAATTATGCATTAAATGACAATATAATATTAATGGTGAAATTTCCATTTGTGATTTAAGTATTATAGTTATGTATTAGAAACACATTGTTTTCATAATGATAAGTATGTAAATATTTAGAAGTTAAATTATCTATGATCTACAAATAATTATAGGATTAATTCCCAATAATGTATATACAGAAGATACAAAGAGAAAGATACTAGTAGGAAGTGAAAATCGGTGAGTAGTATACAGATTGCCATTTTTCTATTTATTTCTACCACTATTCAAATAGAATTGGGAAAAATAAAAAAAAACTGTTTTTATAGATTCCATTACATGCTTTCTTTCACAACATGTAGATGATGGTGATTATAGAATAAAACTCCATTATGCTTCTGTAACTTTTTTTCTCTCTAAAGTGCTTCCATAAGTTAAACTTCTTTTATTCCCTTATGAAAATTTATTGAAGATAAGAATAATATCATCACTGATTAAGGATATATTTTCCTGTGTTTTGAAAATATTAATTCATTTATTCTTTGTTAATTTTAAACATCTTATGGGATAGATAAACTCATGCTACTTCTTTTTTAAAATATGAGGAATTACAGACTCAAGGTGATTGAATAAATTCACAATGTTAACAAGTGGTATACCCTGAAATCAAAGACAGTTCAATTTAATTCCCAGTGCCTTGAGTCTTTCTGCTGCTTCAAAAAGAAACCAATTTGTACTTGCTAAAAGCCAACATTCCTTACTAGTTAGTGATCAGATAGCAGAGAATGTCAATCATCTGTATCCTAGAAATAATCTTTGCATACTAATCTTTCTTGCTGGTATTTTTGAGGAGAATGGTTCATAAGATAATTAATTGCAAATAGTTGACTTACCTATATTTTATAAATACTATGTTATTTTTACAAAAACCTTGGAGAATAATCTAATGGATTCATAACATTTTATAATATTTTCAAAATGTCTATATAGTCAACTGAAACATTATTCAATTAGGAGTATTGACATATTTATTTACATGATCGCTTTGGCTACATTTAAAGCAAGAAAAGAAATAATGGATATATCATATTCATGATACCCAGAATAGAAGTAAGTGTGGATTTTCAGATTGTTGTCAACCAGGTAGAATAGTATTGAATGTGGAAAAATGGGAATAATAAAGTTAGAGAAGATGGTCTCTGTTCAAGTAACTATCTTCTTGGAATCTCAGGCACCATACAAATAAGTTTTGGAGACAAAATCCTATGACAGTAGAGAGCATTAGATTTCATTTATTTATTTATTTTATATTTATTTATTTATTTTTTACTTATTTACTTATTTATTACATTGCTGCCATGCTATTAATGTCATTTTTTGTTAAAGTAGCTTATAAAATACTAAACAGTAGTTTTGTAGCATACCTCACAATTTGGAAAAGAACGTGTGAAATTCTAGGTGGACTCTGAATACGATTTTTTCTTTCTTTTTATTGATACATTGCAATTATACATCATAGTGAGTTTCAGAGTGATAGAATTGCATACAGGATTCTTTGTGCATTTCCCTCCAGTTCCCTCTCTCCTCCCTTCTCCTCCCCAATAGAGAATATTTACATTGATATAAATAACTTCAAATATGAACAAAGAATTAACTGAATTGTTTTCCTAATCAGATCTTCCCTTTCTTCTCCCCCCATATCCCTCCCCTACCACTAGTCTACTAGTGTATCTGAAATCTCATTTATCTGAAATCCTCTATGTTTCCCAGTTTCTTTCTAGCTTCCACATATAAGTGAAAGCATATGACCCTTCACTTTCTTTGACAGGCTAATCTCATTTAGCATACTATTCTCTAGAAATTAGACCATATACCTTGCAATTATTAAAAGAGAGCATAGGACCAACTCTCCAATATGCACCAGTAGAGTCTTCCTCAATAAGACCCCCAAAGCTATTAAAATAAAAAAAACAAATTTCAATAAATGGGATGGGGTCAGATTAATAAGTTTCTGTGCAGCAAACAAAACAATCAAGATCATAGAAAGCCTGCAGAATGGTAGAAAATCTTTGCCAACTACTCCTCTGATAGAGGATTAATATTTAGAATATATAAAGAATTTTTAAGACTTAACAGTAAAAACACAAAAAGCCAAATTAAAAAAATGGGCAATGGATCTCGATGTTTAATTTTTTTGTACTGGGGATTGAACCCAAGGGTATCCTACCTCTGAGCTACACCCCAGCACTTTTTATTTTTGTATCTTTAAACAGGGTCTCATTAAGTTGCTGAGGGCCTTGCTAAGTTGATGAGACTGGCCTCGAACCTTCAATCCTCTTGTCTCAGCCTCCAAAGTACTAGTATTACAGGCATGTATCACTATACCTGGCAGAATTTAACTTTAAGAAATCTATTGTGATAAATCTCAAAAGTCCTCAGGTCCTTTGACATCAAACACACATGAGAATAGCAGCTCGCAAAATCTGAAGTGATTGTGGTATAGGCCTCATTTTAGTTTCTTTGTCACTGTATGCACCTGTGCTCAGTACGTTTTGCATTTGTTGGTTCTTTTTATAATTTGGCAATAAACATTGGATTAAACTAATATTTGCTTTAATTCAAAATGGCATATTTAAATTAAATAAATATTTGCATGTTTGGATTGAACCCAGGGGCATTCTACCTCTGAGCTATACCCCCAACCCTATATTTTATTCTTTATTTCTGAAACAGGGTCTCACTAAGTTGCAGAGCGCCTCACTAAGCTGAGGCTGGCCACAAACCTGCGATCCTCCTGTCTCAGCCTCCCAAGTACCAGGATTACACCCGGCTGGACCACATAATTTAGAGGAAGGAAGATTTATTAGTTCATAGTTTTGGGGTTCAGTCCATGTGAGTTCAGGAACCATGGATATCAGAGCATGGTGGTAGGAATCAGAGATAGAAAGAGCACAAGGATTCACTCTTCATATCATGAAGGCAAGAAGCAAAAGAGTGTGCAAGGGGAGGAGGAACCATATATCATTCCTAAAGCCACAGCCTCAAGGACCCACTTTCTCCAGTCACACTTTATTGTCCTAGGACATCACCTATTAGAATGGATTTATCCACTGCTGGATTACAACCCTCATGATTCAATTACATCAACTCCAAACACTTATTTATGAGCTCTACAAGGGGCCAGTCTACATCTAACTATAACACCAATGTCCACCAACTGATGAATGGTTAAACAAAATGTGGTCTATCCATGCACACAATGGAAAATGTTTAGCCATAAATAGCAACTAAGTATTAATACCTGCTCCTACTTTTGATGCTGAAGCATCAAAAATATTATGCTCAGTGAATAAAGCCAGTTAAAAAGAGCTATATATTATATTATTACTTTATATGAAATGCTTAGAATAGGTAAATCCATAAAGACAGCAAGTAGAGTAGTGGTTGTTAGGGAATAGGAGTTTGGGCAAAATGGGTAGTAACTGCGTATTGCTGCAGGGCTTCTTTTTCAGTGATAAAAATATTGTAATATTGATTGTGATGACAGTTACATAACTCTTTTTTATGTTTGAAATAGTATTTATTCTTTTTTTAATTTATGTTTTTATTGGTGCATTGACTCATACATTTTATTGCTTTTTAATTTTTTTTTGTTTTGCTTTTTGGGATGTTAGGGATTGAACACAGGGGCATTCTACCTCCAAGATTCACCCAACCTATTTTTTTTTTACTTTTTTATTTGGAAAAAAGTCCCACTAAGTTGCTGAAAGCCTTGATAAGTTGCTGAGCCTGGCTTTGAACCTTTGATCCTTTTGTCTCAGCCTACCAAGTACTGAAATTATAGACATGCACCACCATGCTCATTTGACTTGTGTATTTTAAATGAGATCATATAATATGCAAAGTGTAGCTCAATAAAGTTGTAAAGAAATGAATATGTAAAAGAATATAACAAAAATAAGTAATATTATTTTTATCATTTTGAATACATACTAACTTTTTATTAAAAATGCAATATAGTGGTTTAAATAAGATAGAATTTTAACAATCGTCAAGAAATGGAAAGAACCTAAGTGTTTATTGATTGATGAGTCAACAAAGAAAATGTGTTAAGTATACACAATGGGATTTTACTCAGTCATAAAAAAGGAAATGTTATCATTTGTGACAACTTGCATGGAACTGGAGATAATTATGTGATGTGAAATAATTGAGAAACTGAAAGAAAAATACCACATGATCTCACTCATGTGGAATCTAAAAAAAATTATCTCAGAGAAGTTGAGAGTAGAACAATAGTTATCAAAAACTGGAGAAAGTAGAGGTGAAGTAGGGATGGAGAAATTTTATCAGTAACTAGTCAGTTATAATGAAAGAGTAGCAAGAATTTCTGGTATGCAATAATATTTCACAGTATGATAAATATAGATGTCAGTAGTATACTGTACATTGTAAAAAACTAGAAAAAAATTTTTAAGGTTTTCACCATAAGTAAATGATGAATTTTTGAAGAGATAAATGTTTATCCTGATTTAAATATTGGAAAATTTATATGTATAATCAAAACATTACATGACACCCATCTATATATAAAATTCTATGGTTTTATGTGCCAGTTAAGAATAAACTTTTGGCAGGACCATTTGCCAAAACCAGTGGGTCTCAGAGACCAACTCCAAAACGGAAGAGCTAAATCTTGTTGAGCCAGTGATTGCAGAGAACCAACACCAAAAGCAATCACATTCTTCTTCGAATACTCAAATACCTCAAGATATGATTCCCTAGGCTGCCCATCCAAACCACCCTGTGAATTCCTGAGGCTGCAGCCAAACTCATCTGGACAAAAAATGACAGGCCCTACCTGCAGGGACTTCATTATCTACATACCACCTCATCAAGACAACTTTGAATTTTCCAGAGGTCAGCTCTCTGCAGGGTTTCACAGGGTCACAACCAGCAGAGCAGTGATGCTGTCCTTGGGGAATTAAATCTCAATCAGCAGGCTATGGACTCTGAATGGAACATTATAGTCTCTAGCCCTGCTGAGTTTGGGCCCAGAGAGCATGGAAGCCTGCAGCCAGAGATTCCTGCTTGCCTGGACTAAGAATTATATCCTGGCAAAGAGGTTCTGGGGGACTAATTAAAAAATCTGATTATAAGAGAATGATTCATTGAGGCAAATATATACCCCCAGCATTGGCCTTTCTGTAAAAGGATAACAAATGGACATAGGACTCCCATAAAAAGAGGAAAAGCATGCCAAGACAAAAGAGATAAAAACCTAGGAATTCTGAAAACATGAGAATAAACTCCTACAACTCAACAAGGGAGATCATCAATACTAAGCTGCAGAAAATGCCAGGAGATTTCAGAATTTTGATTTTTAGTGTGATCGAAGGGCTTAAAAATGAAATCAGAAAAATTGCACAGGAAATTAAAGAACATATCAATAGAGAAATTGAGGCCCTAAGTAGGAACCAAAAAGAGGCTATGAGTGAAAATGGAGACAGTAAACGAATTAAAGACCTCTACAGAAACCACATCTGGCAGATTTGACCACATGGAAAAGGGAGTCTCACCCTTTGAAGATAGCTCATCCCAAACTAACCACACAGTCAACAATAGAAGACAGTACAACAACATGAACAGACTATTCAAGGGATATGGATAAAATGAAATGATCCAAAAAGCAGATAATAGGCACTGAAGAAGGCCTAGAAGCACAAACCAAGGGCATTAGAAATCTCTTCAGAAAAATATCAGAGAATTACCCAAAAATAGAAAATGAGTTGAACATCAACATGCAGGAGACATTCATAATCCCAATTAGACAAGATCAAAGAAGAACTTATCCATACCACATATTAAGCAAAATTAATGGACATAGAGGTAAAGGAAGAATCTTAAATTCCTCCAGAGCAAAAGAACAGGCGACACTTGGGGAAAAACAATAACATTCACTTCTGACTTCTTAATCCAAATCATGAAAGCAGCTAGAAGGGCCTGGTATAATATACTCCAGACCCTGAAAGAAAACAACTTCCAACAAAGACTTCTATATCCAGCAAAGATATCTTTCAAAATTGACAGAGAAATAATAAGCTTCCAAAATAAGTAGAAACTAAAAGAATTCATGACTATCAAGCTATCACTAGAGAAAATACTTAACGAAATAAAACACAAAGAAGAAAAAAATATATAAATACCAGAACCAGAGAAGGGGTAAATTTCACTAGATGGGCAACTAAGCAAAGGAGAAATAACATTATATCAAACAGAAAATATAGTTCAAAATGCCAGGGAACAAAAATCATCTCTCAACAATAACATTGAATGTCAAAATTCAACCCCCCCCCAATTAAAAGGCATAGACTAGAAATGTGGACTATATACAGCTTGCAAGAATCTCACCTTACAGGTAAAGGTATTCATAGGCTAAAGGTGAAAGGATAGAAAAAGATATTCTATATAAATGGAGACTGAAAACAAACAGGAGTAGCAATTCTCTTATCCAACAAACCAGACTTTAAGCCACAACTTAACAGAAGAGGAAAAGTGGGTCACTTGTTACTTATAAAAGGACCAATCCAACAAGGAGATATAATGATAGTAAACATTTATGCCCCAAATGTGGGTGCACCCTCTTTTATAAAACAAACTCTTAAGCCTGGCGTGGTGGCACACGCTTGTAATCCCAGTACTTTGGGAGGCGGAGACCGGAGGATCTGGGTTCGCGGCCAGCCTCAGCACGCATGCGCGCGCGCACAATCGATCGATCGATCAATCGATCGATCTCTCTCCTCTCTCTCTGTCTCTCTTTCTCTTTCTTTCTCTCTCTCCCTGTCTCTCTCTCTCTCTACCTAGTGAGGTCCTCCGCAACTTCATGAGACCCGGTTTCAAAAATCAAGCATAAACAAAATAGGGCCGGGGTGTAGCGCGGAGGTAGAACGCCCCTGCGTTCAAGCCCCGGTACCACAAAAAAAAAAAAAAAAAAAACTCTTCAGGACATTAGGTCTCAAATAAACCCCATTACAATAATATTGGGAGACATCAACACATCTCACACAACACTAGATCAACAAAACAAAAACTACTTCTTCTAAAAGATTAACAAGATTGATAATCCTTTATCCAACCTAATCAGAAGAGGGAATTGAACCAAATTATTAACATAAGAAATGAAAATGAGATATCATCACAGAGAGTGTGGAAATACAGAGGATTATCAGAATCTATTTTGAAAATTTATACTCCAATAAATTAGAAAACAAAAGAAATCAACAGATTTCTAGATATATACAGCCTACCTATCGTGAACCAAGGGGATGCCAAAAATGCATACCTACCAATAGCAAGCAAAAAGATAGAAATAGCAAATAAAAAGTCTTATTTTTTTTGTGGTACTGGGGATTGAATGCAGGGGCGTTCTACCTCCGCGCTACACCCCCGGCCCTATTTTTTATACTTTATTTTGAAAACGGGTCTCACGAAGTTGAGGAGGGCCTCACTAAGTAGAGAGAGAGAGAGAGAGCTGAGGCTGGCTGAGAACCCAGATCCTCCAGTCTCCGCCTCCCAAAGTACTGGAATTACAAGCATGTGCCACCACGCCCTGCGCAAATAAAAAGTCTTCTAACAAAGAAAAGCCCAGGTACAGATGGATTCCCAGATGAATTTTACAAAACCTTTATAGAAAAACTACACCCAATACTTTACACATTATTCTGTAAAATTAAAAGAGTGGGGATCCTTCTAAACTCTTTCTATGAGACCAATACCACCTTAATGCCAAAACCAAATAAAGATTTCCTCATGAAAATAAAATTATAGACCAATACCCTTGATGAACATAGAGGTAAAAATCCTAAACAAAATACTCATGATATACATTCAAAACTTTATCAAGAAAATTGTACACCATGACCAAGTTTGTTTCATTTCAGGATTGCAAGGCTGGTTCAGCATGTGCACATCAATGCATGTAATTCACCAAATAAATAGAACTAAGGGAAAAAATTACAATATCATCTCAATAGATGCTGAAAATGCATTTGACTAAGTTCAACACCCATTCATATTAAAAGAAAACACAGCAGAAAATAAGAATAGAAGGAACTTAGCCAGGCATGGTGGCATACACTTGTAATCCCAGTATTTAGGAGACTGAGACAAGAGGATGATAGGTTTGCCGCCAGCCTCAGCTTCTTAGTGAGGTCCTTTGCAACTTAAGGAGACCCTATTTCAAAAATAAAAAGAATAAAAAAACTGGGCTGGGGTTTCAGCTCGGAGGTAGAATGCACCTGGGTTCAATCCCTAGTACCACAAAAAAAAAAAAAAAAGAATAGAAGGAACTTACCTCAGTATCATAAAGGCAATATAAAATACACCCAAATCCCACATCATGATGAATGAGCAAAACCTGCAAGAATTTCCTTTAAAATCAGGAACAAGATAAGGATGCCCACTATCACCACTCCTTATCAATATAATATTCAAGATTGTACCTAGAGCAATAAGTAAAGAGAAGGAAATAAAAAGAATATAAATAGGAAGAGAAGAACTGAAATCATTTGTATTTGCAGATGGCATGATCCTATATTTAGAAAACTCAAAAAACTCAATCAAAAGACTTCTAGAGCTGATTAACAAATTCAGCAAAGTAGTGGGACGCAAAATTATTCTAAGAAAATCTGTAGCTTTTCTATATGCCAAGCATGAATCCACTGAAAAAGAAATCCAGAAAACAATTCCATTCACAATAACCTCAAAAACAATACAATACCTTGGAATAAATCTAACCAAGGAGGTAAAAGATCTGTACAGTGAAAAATTATAAAACACTAAAGAAAGAAATTGAAAAATCTTAAGATGGAAAGATCTCCATTGCTCTTGGATAGGCACAATAAACATGATCAAAATGTCCATTCTACTAAAAGTGATATAGAGTCAATGCAATCCCTATCAAAACACAAATGTCATTCTTCAAAGATCTACAAATATCAGACCTAAATTTCATATGGAAAAACAAAGACCCAGAATAGCCAAAGCAATTCTTAACAATAAGAACCATGCAGGAGGAATCACAATACCTGACTTCAAATTTACTACAAAGTTATAATAATGAAAACAACATGGTATTGGCACTAAAAAATATCTAACAATTAAGGAATGGACAATTGAACTAAATGGATACCTCAGAAAAGATGAAATACAAATGGTCAATAAATACATGAAAAAATGTTCAACATCATTAGCAATCAGGAAGACCCAAATTAAAACTACACTGAAATTTAACTCCAATTAGTACGTAAATCATCAAAAAGTCAAACAACAATAAATGCTGGTGAGGATGTAGAAGATAGGAACTCTTCTACACTGTTGATGGGATTGAAAATTAGTCCATTCACTTTGGAGATAATTGTGGAGATTACTCAGAAAACTGTAAATGGTTCTACCATATGATCCAGGTATACTATTCCTGGGTATCTTCCCAAGGGGACTGAAATCAGAATATTATAGTAATACATGCATGTCCATGTTTATGGTGGCACAATTCATAATGACCAAATTATGGAACCCTTCCAGGTGTCCATCAACACATGAATGGATTACAAAATTATGGAATATACACACAATGAGATGCTACTCAGCAGTAAAGAAGGAAATTATGTCATTTGAAAGAAAACAGATGTTCCTGGAGAACATTATGTTAAGTGCAATTAGCTAGTCACAGAAAGTAAAGGGTCATATATTTTCTCATATGCAGAAGATAGGAGAAATCAGGATATAAGAGGGACTTTAGATAATGGAGAAAAATCTTCAGTAGAGCAAAGGACGCGGTCCTGGGGAGCGAGAGGGGGGATAGTTAATGAAGGAAACACTTCCACTGACATTATATACATATGCAAGAATACAAATGCTAATCTCAATATCTTGTATGGTGAAGGGACAGAGTGGGGAGGGAGTCAGGGAAAAGCCCACCAAATGCTGTGTATATGTGTGTCACTATCACTATGAACTATATTATGATGTAAGACTATAATGCACTGATAAAAGTATATAAAAAGAGTAAATTTTTAGAAGATCAAAGTTGTTTCTCTCTTACATAATGTTGGAATTTTGGTGGGCAGTTTGGGGCTCCTAGAATCTCTTCCCTACATGGTCAACTTATGTGCTGAATGGATTTCTTGCTATCAAAGATTCTTCAATGTATTGTTTTACATTTTCATCTGACAAAGTGACTCATGGTGAAGTTCAGAAGATGAATGAAAGAAAGTGAGAGATCGTTGTTTCCTGGAGGTGATTGCAGATAGATTCATGGTTCTCATATCCCAAGCAGCTTCCAAATTTGTGCTGCACAGTTGGTACCAAACATTGTGCCAATATTGGGAGGATTTTGGGAGTTGTTATGCCTTAATCAAGAATCCTTGACAGTCAATTGCAACCTTCTTTGATCTTTTCAGATGCAGGTTGTGTGTTTCTGATTCTCTACACTAAAATTATTAATATTAATTTTCCTAACCAAACTCTGATAAGCACAATATTTTGTACCACAAATAGCTCTTGAATTAAAAGTTCAATTTCTACAATTTGTGCCTGGTTCTTTGCTCTGATAGATTTGAAGGAGTAATAGATTTATTGCTATGTTAGTTTTTTTTAAATAACTGACAAGAAAAACTTAGAGGAAGAAATGTTAATTTTAACTTATGGTTTCAGAGTTTCAGTCCATGGTTGGCTAACTCCAAGGCAGAAACATCATGGCAGCAGGATGTGGCAGAGGAAAGCTTCTCCGCTCAGCTCAAGGCAGCCAGGAAGCCACGGGCCAGGGGACATGGACAGATAGAGTCCTTGAAGTCATGGCCCTAGTAACGCACCCCCCCAGCCATGCCTCATCTCTGAGCCTTGTTACTGTGGAGATCAGCCTTCAACATCTGAGGTTTCTTTGGGAAGACTCCAGTTCAAAACCATAACCATTGCTAATGGGAAATAAAACTCTAGTATTCCTTGGCATTCACTGGAAAAGTCTTTTCTTAAATGAACACATAAAAATGCCTAGAATGAAGAAAGGTAATGGAAAATCTACTGGATCCTGAATGAGAACAGTATGGAGAACAAAGGATTCAGATATATAAGAACTGTGACTTTAGGGTTTGTGTAACTTAAACTCATGAAGTATTTTTAGGAAGAAAATAACAAAGTGGATTTTGACATTTCCAGTTTGGAATTTATGGGTAGAAAACTGGAGAAATTTTGTAATTTCCCTGAAAAATCCCTAATTTCCTGAAGTTACAGGGTTGAATTTTTTTGATACCCAAACAAGTTTTATCCTCCAGTAGGCTAAATTTAAATATGTACAAGTTTAATTCATAGCCTCAGTATGTCTTTTAAATTAAATTTATAATGTCGATCAGGAGAGACTGAGACCTTAAATTACAACGTAGACAAGTGAGTGGATCCTGGTGAGTATTAAGACCTTGAACTTCACCTCCCTCTGAGCTTAATTAGTCAACAGAAGTAGTCAGTCCTCCCCACTCGTGATTAACTCTTAAGATTAAATCTAAATCATGCCTGATATTCCCATAATAATCTCACCCAACATATTAGTCTTTTAGGTAGATGCCATGTTTCATTTCCAATATCCTTTATTTTCCCTAATTTCAGACTCATACATAGACTCAAATCCCAACAGATCAAAAAGAATAACTACAAAACCTAACCTGACAGCATGTACCATACACACTTGAAGAACTATAAAATGTCTTTAGATCTATGGGCTGAGGATTGACAAATATGGGTGAACGTGTCCCTCAATCAGTAATTGTTGGAAACTTAATTTCCAATGCTACAGAGTTGAGAGGTAGGACCTTTAAGAGGTGATTAGGTAATAAATGAATTAATGACTTTATTGTGAGAGTGGGTTTTTTGCAGAAGTGAGTTCAGCCTTTTCCAGCTCTATCTTCTGCCGTATGGTGCATTTTGTTTTGTAATGTGGAAGCAAGAAACCCTCACTAAATATCAACCCCTTACCCTTGAACTTACTAGCCTCTGGAATTGTAAGAAATAAATTTCAGCTCTTTACAAATAACCCAACCTTGAGTATTCTTTTAGAGTAGCACAAAATGAACTAAAACAGGTACACTTACCAAAGATACTGAGAAAAAATTAGTTCTGTGCATTAATGATATTAAATATGATATCTTGAATATATGAAAGTGCATCTAATTTGTTTCTCTCTTGCTTAAATGACACATGGGTTCTCAAGTGGCCTACAAAACTAAAGTTGAAATTTCAGCATTGTCCTTGTTATACTCTAAGGAAAGTATCTAAACAATTAAGGACCTAAGAGTGCATGAGCTCATTTTGTATTACTTGTTCCCTACCCCTTATCTCTGTTCCCTAGAACTCTCTAGAGGATATTTCCTCCCAACATTGCCTTGAGCAGTATATTTGTGTGGGAAGTACCAGACAACTGTGTAAAAGCTATATATTGACTTTCTCTGCAAGAAGCAGATCAGAGCTGAAGATTTAACTATCTAAAGCTACTTGAGCTTTGTCATTATAATGGGCAGTAAACTTAGTAGTAATCAGAATATTTTAACACACAGAGATCTTTTGTAGTGGCTAATTAATTTTAGGTTTGAAATAGATAAGCATTTTATTAAAAACAAATGAGAAAACTTCACGGCTTTCCTAATTCCTAGACCTGAGCCAATTCACAGACCTAGATTATGAGCTTTGACACAAGTCTTTTATTTATTTCATCCTCAGTAGGTGACTTCTACCTTTCCCTCAAAGGTACTTACACCATTATTATCCTTCCAGAAAACTATAATGGCTGAGAGGAAATCTAGGGCAAGCAGATTATTTTTGAGAAAGTTTCACATATTATAAATTCTCATATCTCTTTGGCCTGAAATTACTATCATGGAAATATGCAGCTGCAAAACAAAACAAAAACTGATGAAATTTGTAGTTGAGAGGCTATGGCCCTTTTTAAAACACTAAGGATTCTATAACAAAAAAAAGGAGAAAAATGAGTAACAAAAGAAAAATAAAATACTTTTTCTATATCATTAATAGTACTTTTTCATTGTATTGGAGAGACAATATAGCATAACAACTTTTTTCGTCTAGTACTACTGGTCTCTGTCTGAATGATACACAAAATATATTCAGAATGCCAAATATTAAATGATACATGTTTTTCAAAAGCAGATACATAATATTTCCAAAAATAACCATGTTTTTTGTCATAAATCATCTCAATAAATATCAGAGATGAAAGGATAGAATGTAGTCTAGGATAGAATGTAGTCTCTCTGATCATAAGAAACTAGGAATTAATAATTAGAGATAAATATACATAAATCCAGCTTTTAAATTAAAAACATCTTAACTAATAACACATAGTTCTACAATAAGGATGAGTAATAATGATTAAAAAAACACATGAGATCAAGTTAATGCAGAGCTTCATATAAATATTTATATAAGCAGAAATAAAATTCTGAAAACAACTAGGTAAGTGTTCATCACAAGAAATAAGGGAAAATAATAAAATAAGAAAAGATCATTGAAAACATTAGTGCAGTATAGTGAAGGATTTTCACCAGTCTGCTCTCATTTTTCTCAATTTCTAAGAACACAGCAAAAAAAATCCCTATAATTTAACTAGTTTTTCTAATATATCCTCAAATTCACATGCCCAAACCTGAGGTCTAGTCCACTGATCTATTATCTTCATTTCAGAAAAGATTAGTTCTAACCAGGCATGGTGGTGCAGGTAATCCCAAGACTTGGGAGGCTGAGGCAGGAGGATCGCAGGTTCACTGCCAGCCTCAGCTACTTAGTGAGGAACTCTGCAATTTAGACTCTGTTTCAAAATAAAGAATAAAAAAATAGGGCTGGGGGTGAAGATCAGAGGTAGAATGCCCCTGAGTCTTATCCACAATACCGCAAAAAAAAAAAAAAATTAGTGACCAACTTGAATTTTCTCTTTCATTTCCTTCAGAGTAGATACATAGGGAGTATTTTGTCTTCTGGCTACTAATAAATCCAGATTTTGATCATTTTTCAATACTTCCACAGAATTAAAAACTAACAAATTACTGAGAAAAGCAATACTATCAACAATTTAAAACTGAATGTAAGAACATGCAAGCCAATTTATACCTGCAGTATAATTTCATTTATATAAAGCCTTGTATCTAAACTGTGGTTAAAAAACAAAGTATAACAATGGCTGCTAGTTGCAATAGTGACTAACAAGGGTCATGATGAAATTTTCAATGGATAGACATTTTATATGTATTGATTAAGATGTGGGCTAGTAAGGTATATGCATTATTCAAAATTTAGTAAATTATACTATTTACGTTTGTTCATTCCACTATGTATAATTTTTACCTAAAACAATGGAAAAAGGTATCGTTCCAATAAATAGTTTTGCTTTTCATGGTGAAATGGGTAAACATTTTTAAAATGACCATTTGTTCACAAATGAGTAAATATATGCAAGATAATAAATTCCTCATTGTGATGTAAAAAGTTAAAAATACAGAAACTAGAAAGGCTAGAATGAAATCTCCACTGTTGCATTGAAACTGGAGTTATTCCAGACTCATGCTATGTATGAATGCTCTGTGTGTGTGTGTGTGCAACTATATTTCTCCCTAGCTGTATTTATTAAAAATGTCTAAAATTAATGCTCTATCAGTGACAATAATCATCCAGGTATTGGTTTCTAAATCTAGCTCTCTACTAAAATAAACCAAGAGAAATAGTTGATTTCAGGAATATATGGTAAAGTACAAGATGAGCCTGATAATTTTTTTTTTGACTGGCATTTAGGAAGTGCTTAAAAATTATAAATACATGTGGAATTGTGGAATGGACACAGGAGCTAGCTTACAGGGGCTTCCATTGCACAAATGTGGAGAAACTCAAGCAGAAAAATAAAAAACCAAATACCTCATTGAATAAAATAAGAATTCATGAATATATATATATATACATATATATATATATATATATATATATATATATAAAAGTATCTCCAAAAGAAAAGCTCTTGTTATAGTAGAATGGAAACTAGTAAGTGTAACAGGAATGTTGAAGTTGAGAAATCATCAATGGATGCTAAATTCAGTGAAAATTTGATAAGAAATAGAATATTAAAATATTCTTATAGCTCTTAACATGAAATGACTTATTAAAAATAATAACTTTGCAGAGAAACTTAGAAGACACTAGTTTAGCTCATTAATGTTACTATCACTCATACCAGAAATCAAGTATTTTCTGAAATGATGCTCTGGAAAGGCAAAATATTTAAGTGGTAACCATGTCCCAAATTCATACAATAAATGCAGCCATAAGAAAACATCAAAAATACACAAAATAATAAACAGTGTACAAAACTAATCTATATTTCTAAAAAAAAGTTGAAACAAGAATGAGAAAATGCTAAAAAACAAAACAACAACAAAAAATGCTTGAAGAGACATGACAACCAAATGCAATATAGAGTCCTGGATTAGGTTCTGGTGCAAGAAATATATATATAAAGTACATTATTTGGAAAACTATATGACTTAAATAGTACTATTGTCATTAAACTTTATAATTTTTATAACTGTACTATGGCTAAGATTCTTATTCTTGGAATATATATAATTATTTGAGGTTAAGAGTATTAATACTTGTATTTTATCTTCAAACAGCTTTTAAGAAAATATAGAGACTGGAAAAGTAAACATAACAAATATTAAATATTAGTAAATTTGTATAAAAGGTCAATAGATGTTTCTGAAAAGTTTTCATAAGCTTGAAGTTATATAGAAATTTCCAAGAATCCAGCTAATGTTACCCTAATGAATACAGAGATTAAAATAAAAAGTGGAGTGATGTCATCACAGCAACCTGATGTATTTATATACCACTAGATTAGAGGAAGGATGGCAGATGTGTAAATAATAATATATTAAACACAGAAACATGAATGAGTCTCATAATATTCTGAATAGGAGCATATCAAAAGATCTTATATACAGGTCAAGCTCACTTAGGAATCTCAAGCACACAGATTTAAGGTACTCAAGCAAATACATGTGTCGGGGTAACTGTTGTGAAGGTGGGTCATAAAAACAGATTAAATAAACCAGAACGAGCATGAATGTGCAAAGATGTATGGGGGTGGAGAACGGGGAGGGAAGTATCATTAAAAATAGTGAAAAATAAAACAAGGAAGTGGTATTGCATAATCTTATCACTAGTATCCATCATGAATCCATGGATACAGTTAATTAAATATTTTAACCTTCACAACAAACTTTTAAAATGTAAAGACAATAAAATGTGCAAAGGCATGTCTCCAATAGAGATTGGTTAAAAAACAAGACCTTGAACATTTACTACAGCAGTTCTCCAACTTAGTTTCCTGCCCCTCAACTCCTCACTCATTCATAACCCTGCTCTTGGCCACAGAAGGCGAGTGCAGGAACCTCAATTCAATAAACAATACTGCACACCCACTGTGCTGCAGATATTTACATGTAAATGCACCTAAAACACACATTGCTCCACCAGAAGCTGATGAAGAAATTGGCACCAAACAACTTAATGGAAAACACTCTGGGTTAGGAACATTAAATCTTGACTGGGTAGTAGTTAAATCAGCAAAAGTGTAGTGACGATAAGGAGCTATTTCATTTTATTAATTTCTCCTACATTTCTTGTTTCCTTCATTTAATAATGGCTAAGTAGATGTGCTGTCTTAACCATCTTTCAGGCATATTCAGGAGTAATTTAGTTGTTTATTTTATTTCTTTAATTTTTTTGGATAGCCATTTCCAATGCCATAGAGTAGTGCTGAATGCAATGTGACGATCCCAGGAAAACAGCTCTAGAAACATGCTGTTCTTCAGTGAAAATGAAGTGGTTTCACTGCGCTGCAGTGACAAGTGACAAAGAGCAAACAAATCAGAAACAAATCAGTCATCAGGAACAGTTTTTTCCCCTGACTAAGCTTTTGTCAATGTCACAAAAATTGCAGAACATTGGAGAGTTGGACCACAGAAAGCTGTAAGCATTCCATTTCTCTTTCATGATGTATTTCCACCTCAATTTGTCATATTTTAAGTGGACTTCGTTTGAATTTCCAGCTGCTGGGCATCCGACAGGAGTGAAATTCTGATACAATGCTTTCAAAAGACTTAAACAACTCCAGTGATTATTTAGGCATAACAGTTTGTGTGACAATAAGTTGAAGTTTATCATTGCCAGCATTTCAAATGAGTGAACTTCACTTAGGATGGAAGAGGTCAGTAATTCAAGAAGGAGAGAGAGAGAGGCAGAGAGAACAGCATTTGAATTGGAAGTGTATGAATGCATTATATTTTAAAATATTTTAATTAGTAGTTTTCATTTTTGTTCAAATGTTACATATATTTCTATCACTTCTTTCATATCAATAAATTTTATCAACCCATATAGATAATTTATAATTTTAGTTTAGTACTTGATGATACATATATTTCATATATACATACACATACATTCCAAAGGAATATTAACTGGACTCAAGTAAATTTTAATCATATACTCATATGTATGAGTATATATGTGGCCTTAATAATTTATTTTTAAAGAGTGCATTTGTCTTAGGTTTGAAATCATAATTTGTATGGCATAATGGTTTGGATTTAGAATGTCCCCTTAGCTGTCATGGAAACAAGGTGGCAATGTTGGAAGTGGGGTTTGGCTGCTAAGGCGGGGTTCCTGGGGATGTGGCCTTGGGGATTATATATTTCCTCCTCCCCTTGCTCTCTCTGCTTCCAGCCTCCACAGTGCCCTGGCCTAGAGCCTAGAGCATCCCACAACCAGGTCCTGAGCCCACAGACCCGGCCTGACACAGACGGAAATCTCCAAAAAAATCTGTGAGCAAATAATCTTCCTTTCTCTAAGTTGTGGAGTTAATTGTTGTGGATTGCAGCAGTGAGAATGTTGAATGGGACATATGGATAAACTTTTTTATTTTCTGTTTTCATTTAAAATACATGCTAATTCCATAATATACATCTTATAAAAGAAATGCATTTTAGTTAATATAAGTCATTCTGTATGTTACAAGACTGATCTAAGAAAATTCCCTATGATTACCTTATTCTCCACCTGATTTCCATAACAAAATACTAATAGTAAATAGTTTTAGTTGAAGAATCGCTGGGAAAGGGCACGTTGATGGCATTAGAGGTTTCTAGGTAGTGGAGAATGGTTGAGATGACTATATGATTTCAACTTTTATATACTTTTGGTGTCAATTTACTGGGATATGAGGGAATTGAGAATCAGTGGCTCCCACACTACCATTTGAAGAGGCAGTCTTCTCATACAGTGAGAAATGGGATGTATAGTTATTGTGGTCGGAACACTTCGTACTGACTACAGCAAAAATTCAAAGGATAAAAATAGTTCTAATTTCTTCTTGTCTTCTTGTCTAATTTCTTCTTTTAGTGCCTAGAAAGGCACTAAAGTGCCTTTCTAATTGCAGGTGACATTGAAAATGATCAATTATTGGTGTTGGGAAACTGGATATCCACATGCAGAAGACTAAAACTTGACCCCTATCTTACACTCTGTAAAAAATCACCTCAATATAGATCAAAGACCTAAATGTAAGACCTAAAACTTTGAAGCTACTTGAGGAAAACGTATGGGAAACCCTTCAAGATATTGGTACGAGCAATGATTTTCTGGATAGAATTCCAAAAGTGCAAAAAGCAAAAGCAAAAATTTACAATTGGGATTACATCAAACTAAAAAGCTTTTGCATAGCAAAATAAATAGTCAAATAATGAAGAGATAACATACAAAATGTGAGAAAACATTTGCCAGTTAGTCAGAGAATTAACAGACAATATATTAGGAACTCAAAACCTTAACAACAAAACATAAGTAATCACATTAAAAAAAGGGCATATGATCTTTTTTTTGTGGTACTAGGGATTGAACCCAGGGGCATCCTACCTCTGAGCTACACCCCCAGCCCTATTTTTTATTCTTTATTTTGAAACCGGCTCTCACTAAGTTGCAGAGGGCCTCACTAAGTAGCTGAGGCTGGCCGTGAACCCTGATTTTCTGGTCTCAGTTTCCCAAGTACTGGGATTACAAATGTGTGCCACCACACCTGGCTTGCATATGATCTTAATAGAGCATTCTCAAAAGAAATTTAATTGACACATATATATATATATATATATATATATATATATATATGAGTGGATAGACATATATATATATGAGTGGATAGACAAGATCAATACATGATATGTGCATGTACAGAAATATCACAGTGAATCCTATTTGTATAATTAATATGTGTTACTTATAAGTTCAATATTATTAGATATCATGGAAATACAAATCAAAACTATGATGATATACAATCTCACCTCTGTTAGAATAGCTATTATTCCCTATTGGTGGAAATGTAGATTATGGAAACAGTATGAAGCTTCCTCAAATAACTGAATAGGACCACCATATAATCCAGCTATTCTATTTCTATGTGTATATTGAAATGAAGTAAGTTTAAAAAAAAAAGACATTTGCTGCCCTAGTTTATTACAGCACCTGTCAATAGCTCACATATGGAATCAACTTAGATGCCCATAAGATGTTATACATATACTGTGGAATATTATTCAACTATAAAGGAGAATGAGATATTTTCATTTGCAGGAAAATGGATAGAACTGGTGGACATCATGTTATTCAAAATAAGGCAGATAGAGAATTGATGAGTATCACATGCTGTCTCTCATGTGTGGAAACTAATATATATATATATATATATATACATTTGACCTGAAGGTAGAAAAGGTATTATTAGGGACTTGGGAGGGTGCCAAGAGGTGGGATACCAAGAGTAGAAGAAGAGTAAATAGATAAGATTAATACACAATATATGCATGTATGGAAATTTCACAGTAAAACCTATTTGTATAATTAATATGTGTTAATAATAAAAATGTTAAAAAGGAAAAAACCTTATCCATTTGTTTTGACATGGTCTATTTGAGGATAATAAAATTAAAATAAGATCTTTGGTTTAGAAGATCTAAGTTTGACTTTTGATTTGTCTTTTTCTTATGTGTGACCATGAGAAAGGTTTTATTTCTTAAACAAATGATAAATTGTGAGTGACAAAGTGTTTGAGGTGCCAGTGAGACAATAATTTACAATTAATAAAACATTTTCTTTGCTTTTATTTTAAAGTTATAAAAAGTACACATAGACTATTTGTATATATACATATATACACAAATATATATAGATAAAGATAAGTATACAGATTTTTTAGTGGTTGTTTTATTGTTGCATATATTTTTATAATATGGCATAAAAATACACACACAAAGCTTTGTAACTTGATGTTTCTACTAAATTATGCTCAATGAGTATATTTCCATTTCAATTTGTTTCAATTTTAGAGATTACTGGATATAATTGCATTTTACAATTTAATATTGTTTATGTATTATTAATTGATAAAATGTAAGTGGTTTACAATATTACACTATTATAAAAATGCTACAAAATATCTAAATGTGTGTGTGTGTTTGTGTATACTTTTACAGGTAGCTTTTTTTTTTGCAGTACTGGGGGTTGAACCCAGGGGCATTCTACCTCCAAGCTACACCCCAGCCCTATTTTTTATTCTTTATTTTGAAACAGGGTCTCACTAAGTAGCTGAGGTTGGCTGCGAACTCGTGATCCTCCTGTCTCAGCCTCCCAAGTACTGGGATTACAAGCCTGCGCCACCATGCCCAGTTTACAGGTAGCTTTTTGAAGATACTTTCATTTGTTAAAGGCATAGTAAAGCTGTGATTGCTCTGCACCTAGGTCATCACAGATTTGATAGCAACAGAGACATAATAATTGTTTTGTATAAATATCTGTAAAAATGTTTGATTTTAGACATAGGATACATTCCTAGAGGTACAATTGTTGTGCTGTTTTTATAGATGATGCTAAAATACACTCAAAAGAGTTTATACTAATTTAAACCCTTACCCAAAGTCCATGAAAATTTTATCATATATGTGAAAAATGTATACTACCAATAGTTTTATGTGGCAATTCATTTTGTGTTTTGTAGTTGGTGCATGTAAGAATTGTTCGTAACTTTTGATTTGGAAATAACTTTTAACTTATGGAAAATTTGCAATTATTTGTGTAAAGCAAATGACAAACTATACCACTTATCAGATTTACCTATAATTTGATTTTGCACCTCAGGCTTTATCATACCCTTTCTCTTTACTCCCTACCATCTACCATGAATCATTTCAGCATAGGTTGTATATATCACATGCTTTCCTTTCTAAAGAACACAATTTTTTTGTTTTTTTTAAGAATTTGGACATTCTCTTTTATCTATTTAGATTTTTATATTTTTCTACACAACAAATGGAACCATTTGAAACAATAATATATACCAGTAAAAAAAATTTTAAAAGTGAGGATACTTTTTTTAATACTTTATTGGTGCATTATAGTCTCACATCATAATGTAGTTCCTAGTGATAGTGACATACATGCACACAGCACTTGGTGGGCTTTCCCCTGGCACCCTTTCCACTCCTCTGCTTCCCCATACAGGATATGGAGATTGACATTGGTATTCTCACATGTATATATATATAATGTCAATGGAAGTGATTTCATTTATTCTCCCCCTCCCCCACCCCCTTCCCCAGACCACCTCCCTGGCTCCCCTGGACTTTCTCCTCGATTATCTGAAGTCCTTCCGGTATCCCAATTATGCCTTAGCTTCCCTGTATGAGAGAAATATGATCCTTCACTTACTGTGACTGGCTAATCTCACTTAACATTATGTTCTCCGGGTCCATCCATTTTCCTGCAAATAACATGATTTTGTTCTTGTTTATTGCTGAGTAGAATTCTATCATGTGTATATACATTCATTTGTTGATGGACACCATGATTTGATTATTGTGAATTATACTGCTATAAACATGGATATGCATATACCACTATAATATTCTGATTCCAATACCTTTGAAAAGACACCCAAAAGTGGTATAGCTGGATAATATGGTGGATCCATTCCCAATTTTCTGAGGAATATCCACATTGATCTCCATAAGTGCTGGACTAATTTGCAATCCCACCAACAGTGTAGAAGAGTTCCTATTTCTCTACATCCTCTCAGCATTTATTGTTTTTGATTTTATGATGACTGCCATTCTGATTGGGGTTAGATGGAATCTCAGTGTAGTTTTGATTTGCATTTCTCTGATTGCTAATGATGTTGAATATTTTTAATGTATTTATTGGCCATTTGTATTTCTCCTTTTCTGAAGTGTCTAGTTCAATTGCCCATTTCTTGTTTGGGTTATTTGGGTTTTTTTAATGTTAAGTCTTTTAAGTACTTTGTATAAAGTGAGAATACTAATATTATCAAAGCTATGTTCAGCAAACTTCTGGAGATTTTTTGTAACCATTCTGTTAGCTTTATTCGTATTAGAGAAAGTGTTGTTTGATTTTTTAGTTTTTCAGATGCATACAGATAAGTACAGATAGAACAGATAAATTTGTGTATTTTTTCCTTTTTTTAATTGGTACATAATAATTTTACATCATAGTGAGGTTAAAAGTTATACAGACATACATGCACACAGTACTTGGTGTGTTTCCCTCCAGATCCCACCTCGATCCCCTCCCATGATAGTGAGGTTGGTTGCAATACCTTCATTTATGGACATAGCATTAGTGAACTGTTTTCTTCATCAGTTCTTCTTTTACCCTGCCCCCAAACCCTTTCCAATGTTCTACTGGTCTCTATTTTCATTTATCTGATTCTCTTTCATTTCTATTTTTCTCTAACTTCCACATGTAAGAGAAAATGTATAACCCTTGATTTTTGGTGACTGGCTGATCTCAGCATAATATTTGCTAATTCCATCTATTTTTCTGCAAATGACATAATCTGACTATTTTATTTTAAGTTATGCTGCCATTCATGTATATGAATGTATCACTATCGTATTCTGACTTTAATTATTTTAAAAACATTTTGAGTAGTAATATAGGTGGGTCATATGGTGGTTACATTTCCAGTCTATTGAGGAACTTCTATATTGATCTCTATATTGGTTTGCAATTCCACCAATAGGATATAAAATTTCCCATTTGCCCATCCTCAGATATTCTTTATTTGAGAGTTTTAAAGTGTTAATTATGCATTTCCATTTCTTCTTCAAAGGTTTGTTCATAATTGTCATTTGTTTTGAATCATTTGTCACTTTCTTATTAACTAATAAATATGTCTATGTGGTTTATAGAAAATTATCTTAACAAATTTTATGTCAATTCTTTTCTTTATAAATTTTGGATTGTATAGTATACAAAAATTGTTATTTCAGTGCTGATAGTAGAAAAATATTCCTCTATCTATATTACTTAGTATATTTTGTCTAATAAAGCTGGAGCTTCAATTTGTGCAATGAATGGCTTAGGGAAAGGTCTTTTAAAAGGCCAATTTTAATATGGAAAACTAATGTTTAGTATTAATCATTTGTCCTATAGCATTTTCCTGCCAACTCTATGAATCTTTCTGTGTTAGTCAGCTTTTCCAAATTGTAACTAAAATTCCTGACAGGAATAACTTAGAGGAGGAAATGTTTATTTGGCACACAGTTTCAGAGGTTTGGTCCATGATCACTAGCTCCAGACAGCAGCAGACCCTGGCAGCAGACCATGGTGGAGAAAAGCTGTTTAACTCATGGCAGCTGGAAAGCAGAGAAAGGCCAAGAGAGGAAAGGGTCAGGGACAATTAGAGTCCTCAAAGCCATGCCCCCAGCGACCCACATCTTACAGTGATGTCCCACCTCTGACTCTTGTTGCATTGAGGATATGCTTCTAACACCTAACACATGAGCTTTTATGGGACTTTCCAGATTCAAACCATAACACTTATAAACATCTATTAAGTGCCTAGTATATATGAGTACTATGTGAAGCTTTATATTTAACAAAGAGAAAAAGGATGGAAAATATCCTCAAATGCCCTTAAAAGGAGAAATTAGATTCTTGCCCTCATTTTTAATCAAAATATTTTTGTTTTAACTGGATTTCCAGATACTGGTAACATTACATTGTTCTCTCAAAACCTGGGCCCTCCAGTATAATATCCCAAAAGTACTGAGCAAGACATACATGTTCTGCATTTCTTTTCTAATATCAGAATTTACCAACCTCTTCTATATCTCCATAATTTGGCAGGAAATTATCATAATTGATATCTTAATTTACTTGTTTACTGAAAAAGTGCCATAGCAGTAAAGTCTATGGGATTCCAATAGGGATGCATTAAAATCATTTGAGCATCTTTAACAAATCCCAATTCCTAGGACATACCTTATTGTTACACAAAGAGAATCCTCAGAAATTTCTAAATATTCATGATTTACTTATATTATTCAATATTAGGGATAACAGTTTAACTAATATATAAGTCATTTATAGTAATATTCAATTAATCAGTCATTATTACCCCCCAATAACGCTAGTGAAATTAAGGTTATATGAAGAAAAATATTATCCAATAATAAGTGTTGCTGAAATATGAGTGACTACAGAGTATTTTACATTTTATATGATATTTTGCTAAACTTGATACACAAGAATATAATAAACCAAATCATTACCTTTTCCTTCACTACTCTCTTTGTGGAAAAAAGAGAAAATCATTTTCAAACTTGTTTTTAATTTTTTTTTATTTTTTATTTTTTTGCGGTACCGGGGATTGAACGCAGGGGTGTTCTACCTCCGCGCTACGCCCCCGGCCCTATGTTTTATACTTTATTTTGAAACCGGGTCTCACGAAGTTGTGGAGGGCCTCACTAAGGAGAGAGAGAGAGAGAGAGAGAGAGAGAGAGACAGGGAGAGAGAGACAGGGAGAGA
>PVJS01022418.1:7191-30640 GCA_004027185.1 Glis glis
CCCTGTCTCTCTCTGTCTCTCTACCTAGTGAGGCCCTCCGCAACTTCGTGAGACCCGGTTTCAAAATAAAGTATAAAAAAATAAGGCTGGGGGTGTAGCGCGGAGGTAGAGCGCCCCTGTGTTCAATCCCCGGTACCACAAAAAAAAAAAAGAAAAAGAAAATGTGGTATATACACAATGGACTTTTACTCAGTCATAAAGAAAGTCATAACAAAATTAAGTCATTTACAGGAAAATTGATGGAACTATACTAAATGAGATTAGTCAGTTTCCAAAAGTTAAGGGTCATATGTTTTCCCTCATATGTGGAAGCTAGAGAGAAAAGAGGAAACAAAAGGGACTTCTTATAAATGAGGAGAGAGACCAATAGAATAGTGGAAGGGGGTTGGCGGAGGGAGGTAGGGAAGGGGAAGGGAAGATTGAGGAAGGAAACAGTTCAAATAATGTTCTATCCATATATGAAGGTGTCACCACCAACTCACTAACGTGTTGGGAGGAAAGAAGAGGGAGCAAGGTAGGATGGGAAAGGAAATGTGTGCGTGCGTGTACATATCATTACCATCAGTACCAGCCAAGTATTAGAAAATAAAAATCATCTGATTGTTTTAATTATTTATTTTTTGCATCTTTTAAACAATGTTTTATTCATTCCTTATTAAAATAAAAAACCAAACTGAATGTAAATGGCAATACTACCAACAAATGACAATAGTACCAAGCCCAATAAGATTAGGGCTGAAATATCACAGAGTGACCAAATCTCAAAGATGTTCACTTTCTGATACATTTAAGCACTTTTTATCAAGCTGTGTCACCGGACACCATGGTGCCTTCCTGGCTCCACTGGAAAGCTGTGTTGTCCACCTGTCTCCTGCAGCAGCCCGTGCCATGGGGTCTCACTGTCCTATCAGGGAGTAGAAGACACTCGAGCCACTTGTGTTTTCCCGAGTACTCTGCGAGTACTCTGGTAGCGTTGTTCAAACTGCAGGCTGCTTGGCTTCTTCTCTTGCCAATCTGTCAGCTTCTGCATTTCCCACAAATCCCGAATGACCAGGAACGTGCATCCACTGAACGTCCGTGCCTTGGGTGAGCTTATCCAGCTCCACCAAGTCCTCCTTGTTGATCACGTCCTTCCCTGCACTCATTCTCCACCCGTTTTTCTTCTAATCTTCAACCCAGTTAGTTATCCCATTTATGGTAAAAATGCTGTCTGTATACAGAACCAATTTATTGATGTTCTGAGCCTTTGCTTGTTCAGTGGCTTTGCAGGCTGCATGGATTTCTGCTCTTTGGTTTGTCTGTTGCCCAGGGAGTCTAATGCCTACATTTAAAGGGTGGCCTGGGCCCCAGTAAACGCCAATTCCTGCTCTTGGCCTCCTTCACCCATTATGGAGCAGCAGCCATCAGTGTAGACGTCAACAGACTCTCCAGCATAAGAAAACATGCCCTTGCTAACTGAAGGGACTGGCGCTGTGCTTTGCACTTGTCTCTGTGTTTTCATCTTTATCTTCATCCAAAGACTCCCGGAGCTGCTGGCTTTTACATGTGATTCTTGCATACATGTATTTTTCTGCCTTTCTTGTTTTTTTGTTTTGTTTGCGGTACTGGGGATGGAACCCAGGGGCATTCTACCTCTGAGCTACACCCCCAGCCCTATTTTTTATTCTTTATTTTTGAAACAGGGTCTCACTAAGTTGCGGAGGGCCTCACTAAGTAGCTGAGGTTGGCCACGAACCTTCGATCTTCCTGTCTCAGCCTCCCAAGTACTGGGATTACAAGCATGCACCACCACACCCGACTTTTATTTTTCTGCCTTTCTAAACCGTCTGGGCTCACAGAGTTCCTGACAAAGGCCCAGGCTTCATCTTCTGTGGTAAACTTCTTAAATCTGGCAGCAGGAATCCAGTCCACCTGTGCTTTGTACTCATTCCAGCTCAGGAAAACCCTGGTCCCGCCACCCCAGTGAACATTGTAGAATAGCCCAGGTCTGCAGAAATTGTAGTAGCAGTGCATGGTGGCCAGGGTGACTGTGGGCCAGGGGCAGGAGTCCATGCATCGCTCACCGCCTGACAGCTGGCATGCCAGCAGCGCCTACCTAAAAATAACTTACGGCTGTTTTTTTATGCAGTATGTGGTGTGTGTGTATGTGTGTGTGTGTGTGTTAGTTACTGGGGATTGAACTCAGGGGTGTTCTACCTCAAAGCTACACTCCCAGCCCTATTTTATCTTTTATTTTGAAACAGGGTCTTACTAAGTTGCAGAGGGCCTCATGAAGTTGCTGAGGCTGTGCTTGAACCTGCGATCCTCCTGTCTCATCAGTCAGATGATTAGAAATGACAGAAAATGCTAAAAGTCATTATAGAGTATCATTCATTTGTACTCTTCACCATGAACTACTGAACAAACCGAAACTGTGTTTGAGTACGGCCTCATTTGGTTTGCCCAACCTATAATCAGGAACTAATGGAAAACTAAATGACCAAAAAGAGGTTGCCATATGCCAGAACACAGAGAAGCACTGACTTAGAGAATCAATACTTACATGATCCTGAAAAATGGAGACTTTGTGGTGTCCTGTCATTGAATAGCCCTGAAATGTATTATAGTAGCAGAATCCAAAGTATAATTTTATTTTGTCTTCCCAAAACAATTTTAGTATTTGAATTTAAGAAAATTTTAATAGCTACCGAATTATCTTAAACCCAACTTAAAAATAAATGCCTGCCAGGCATGTTGGGGCACATCTATAATCCCAGCTACTTGAGAGAATGAGGCAGGAGGGTTGCAAGTTCAAGGCTAGTTTGGGAAACTTAGTGAGACCCTGTCTTAAAAATAAAATAAAATAAAGGGTGGGGGTGTGCCACAGTGGTAGAGTGCTTGCCTAGCATATTGGAGGCCCTAGGTTCAATCTCCAGTACCACACACATTCACACACACACACATACACACACCACACACACACACACACACACACACACACACCTATAATTCTAAGAACAAAGAGTTCATCACATGTTACTCGATGTATATATCTATTTCGGGGGTGGTTATAATATATGGAAAACCTGTCTGATTTTAGAATGCTCATTTAAGAAACTACTTTAGGGGGCTGGGGATGTAGCTCAGTGGTAGATTGCTTAACTAGCATATGTGAGGCCCTGGGTTTGATCCCCAGAACCACAGAAGGATGGGAGGAGAGGGGCAGGGAAGGGAAGGGAAGTGAAGAGAAGGAAGGGAAGGGAAGGGAAGGGAAGGGAAGGGAAGGGAAGGGAAAAAAAGGAAAGGAAAGGAAAGGAAGGGAAAAATAAATTACTTTAAAGTTGTATCTATTTTAAGTGAACTTTTTGAAGTATTGCTTATTTTTTTAACTTTTTATGTTCATTTATTGGTGCATTGTAATTATATATTTTGATATATGTCAGGGTATGAACATCATACATGCACACATTAATAGATAAGCGTGCACATAAGATTATACAAGTATGACTTCATAAATACTCATCTCATCACATTCCAGACACTAATATCTGGAGCTGTAGTGGAACAACTCGACTTTCTACGAATCAGTGACACAGAAGAGTAAGTCCTTTTGGGTTATTTAGTTTTTGTGTTTCTTGTGATTGCATTAGAAAGGCTGGAAATCTTAAACACTTTCTTTTAATTCTCAGGCTTCCTGAATTTAAGAGTTTTGAGGAACTAGAATTTCCCAAACATTCAAAAGTCAAACGACAAAGCAGCACCCCCGATGCTCCTGAACTAAAACAGCAACCAGCCATCACCATTACTGAATGGAAAAACAGATCCACCCATGATATTCTTCAAAAGCTGAACGTAAGAAAGATACAATTCCCACATGACCCTAAGTGAGGCTACCAGAGCAAGATCCCCTAGAGTCAGGCCATATGTCTTACTGTCCTCTCAGATAAGGTAGCAGTTTATCTGGAAGTGGATGGCTGGTCTACATCCCGGGCAGTCATGAGAGGTTGCTTTTTGGTCTAAAATTGTCATGGATGTCTTAAGGAGTACAGAAGGTACAGAAGAATGGGATTGTTTTGGATCTGAAAATATTGTATGAATCATTAAAAAAGTTGTCAGTGATGGTTGCCTTTGGGTTCTCCAGCTTTTTCTGTCAGTGCCCTTTCTCTCCTTCTCCTATCCCCATCTTATCTCCTGCCCCGATGTTTAGGTCTAATGCTTGTTTTAAGTCTATCCTGTCACTGAGGAAAGCAATCCTCCGTTTCCATATGATCATTTTAGCAACCTAATATATTATCATTCTGGAGGTTATTCACATTTTTAAAAAGGAGGGGTGTGGGCATTAGTACTTTTCAAAGAAATGAAATTCTGCTGGTAGAACTTTAAATACTGTGACATTTAATTTGGACCATACGAATTTGAACATGTGGACTAGATTTATATCCTTCTAGACATCATCATTTCTTGTTATTGATCTATATTATATAGACCTACATAGGCATAAACATAACAGTTTTAAAGCACACAGCACAATGCTCTGATAGAAGAATTCTACACGTGTCCTCTCCTGTTATGCATTTCTTCACAGTAGGTTGTTATCAACCTGATCTCCCATTTACAAATAAATAGAGTCAAGAAGAGTAGTTAAATGACTCAGACAGGTCTCAGAGTGGCAGACTCGGTAATAATTCTTGTAGAAAGCATATTTTCTGTTGCCTGAAAATTTTGCTTATCTTGTTTTCCTGAAAACTTTGATTATTAAATCCTGCTAACAGGAAGCCAACTTGTCTACCCTCTATCTCCAAGGTATCTAAGATAATAGTTGAATAATGTCATTTTATGCTTGGTATATCAGTGGCATTTTATGTTTCCTCATCTCTGTAACAGAGTATGTCCTCTCTGCATCATGTGGTTTTGTGATTAGTCACCCCCTGTGGTAACTCTTGTATTCATTTCATTCTGGCTCCTCATGTTGTTTTATATTTTCAGGACTGTAGTTGCCTGGCTAGCCAAATCATCCTGCTTGGTATACTGCTCAAAAGAGAAGGCCCCAACTTCATCACAATGGAAGGTAAGAGTACATGTCTAGGAGAACATTTTAAATAATAGTATCTCTCTGTTCTTAAACATCTATCAAATATGCATAAAAATATCCACTAAAATGTTACAAGTTATTTCCTTCTCCATTAAGCTGTTTTCCCCCCTTTTGAATGGAAAGTGTTCATGCCCCCTAGTGTGGAATAGACTGTGGATATATGGACTCCTAAATGGCTCTCATGCAGTGAGGCTTGATCGTTTCTCTGATTGTTTGAACAATGTTGGAGCCTTGATGATTCTATCATTGTTTATTGACAGTTTCTGTCTCCAGTTCTATTTTCTATATTTTTTCAAGAATAATACTGACTAGTTATGTCTATAACAATTAGCTCCTTTATGGTCTGCAGCAGCCATTTAAAATGATACAAGACATTTAATAGAATTGTGCTCCGAAAATGGTTAATAAAAATAAATAATTTCTAATCATTCTATGTCTACTCTGCATTAAGGACAATACTCAATTATCCCTGAAGTCCACACTTGTATGTTGGGGTCACTCCTCTAAGGAATCTTTGCATTCTATATCATAGTCTACTTCTGTCATTTTATAGTATAGAATAATGTAGAAAACATTTCAAGTATTAAATGTCTACCTAGTCAAAATTTTTGATTCATCTAAAAAAACTGTTCAGAGGTGCATGTTGAAAATTGAGTTAGTTCCCTAAACAGCAGCGTAATTAATAATAGTTATGATTCTGGTAATGAATTAAATATAATTATTTATTCAAATGAAGTCTACTTAATTTTTGTATTATTGTAGCTAAGAGATAACCTTCTTGAGTGTTATTAAGCAAATTTCAAAAAAAGTCTTTTGTGTTTCTAATTAGTCTTAAAACTATAAGGATAATCTTAATTGTACTAGGAACAATCATTAACATTTGAACTTTAGCTAAACCAGAAAAAGTAGGACTTATAAAAAGTAAACATTTCATTAGGAACCTAGAATTTAGAATGATTATATTAGAGGTACTTTTAAATAAAACAAAGTTTATATAAAATAGTTTGTAATGAAAATGGTGAGGGAATTATTTTTAGACCATTTTTATAAACTTGGGAATAATATTCATCTTTTACTTATTTGAAAGACTTTAAATGTTTTAATCTGTAAAACCTTATGAAGAATTGGAAATAACAAGTATGTATAGAATGTATAGTATGTATAAAATCTGAATATAATTTTATCTTGTCATAAGACTCTAAAAGTAAGTTCAGATTTAAATGTTAAAGATCTTATTCTTTATCCGTATCTCCTTTTTGGTGCTTTGTCCTGTCACATTGTATATTTAGTAACACAGCAGACCACATGTAAATTGCAGCCATAGAGTAAAGCCCACTGGTGTGTTTTGAGCTCCAGTATATGTTAGAAAGATCATGGCCCCACACACATAACAGGGTGGGCCTCAATAAACTTTCATTAAATAAATAAATGAATCATTATATTCAGAGTCTACAGTATTTGTTCAATTTACTATTTATTTTACTATATTCTGTTTTTCTATTTCCCTACAGTAAATTAAAATAGCATTGGAATTTGTTTAAAGCTTACATTACATATTAATTAAGAAAGCAATAGGATTTCATAAATAAATATTCACCAAAATTGTATACTCAAACTAAATAGTAACAAGTGCTGGGGATATTGACTCTCTACTTATTTGGGTTACATATTAAAATATGTCAGGTAGTTCAACCACTAATGGATGGATATATCAACTCTAGAGGAACAAAATGAAAAAGTCAAGAGTGATTTGTTAAAGGGGAATGTTATGCCTCTAATTAAAAGCCTTCTTCAACAAAGACTCTATTATCCAATGTCTAGGTACCGTTTCTGATCACATTGAGAGAGTCTATAGAAGAGCTGGCAGCAAAAAGCTTTGGTTTGTATTAGTGTCCTTGTCATTATGTTTTATTTCTGTATTGTCATGATAGTCAGCAGCCTCAAGATAAAGGGCCAATCTTAAAGACTCATCCTAGTTTTTACTTTTAAATTCTGAGATTACAGCACCATGACTAGCTACTTTCTAAGGATGTGCCTACATTCCATTGTAGCATGGCTTTCTCAAGATACTAAAAAAAAAAAAAAATGTCTGGGAATAAAGACCTCCATAGGGATCCAACCTGGAGAGTAGTCACTGGAACGATATACTGATGACTCTTTCCTGCTCTGCACCTATTCTGTCTCAACAAGGTGCTTTAAGTTCTATTTTTTTATTTAGAAAACCTGTTGCCATAGAAAGCCATGAAAAGAGACCAATGGCTCATTTCATCAGAAACAAGAATAATGTACTTAAAATGCAGTTCTCTCATCGCTTAAGTGGAATGAACCCTAGGGATTATAGCTGCTTCATGAAAAATAACCAATTTGTTCTACAGAGGTAGACTCTTTCCAAGGATTTTTTTAAGTAGATAAATTTAGATAAAGTTGTTTAAATTCACAATGAGGAAGGTATGCATGGCTCTCTGTGTTTTGATGCAGTTCTGATAACCATTTTATTAGAAAAATCTAACAAATGTTGAAAATAAGAGTGTGTGTATATATAAATGACTCAAAATTATCTAATTAAATAAAAACCTCAAGCATTGTCATAAGAAACTACTTTAACTTCAATGAGCTCAGGTTTCTAATCTCCAAAATAAAGGGTACTACACAAAATAACCTCTTAATAGCACTTCAACTCTGTTTTTATAGTAAATATGCCAATCCTACCCAGCAGAAATAACAGAATCATTCTCTTTCTAATGTTCACTGTAAATTCTCAGTATAGTAAGGCATGCAAGCCAGTACATGTTGCTTTTTAGCCAGTAAGTTTCAAATATGGTTTATTGTCTTATTTTTGGAAAATCAAACCTGTTCTTGCTTTATGTATTATACTTACATTAACTAGCAAACATTTAGAATGCTGTTATGTTTAAAAGAACAAACTCCTGGAAGTTTTATTTATTTTATTTTCCCTTTTATGGATTTCCACTGACATACCCAGGTTGGCGGTGCGCTACGGGGCTGCATTTACCCAGAAATTTTCTTCCTCTATAGCCCCACACATTACTACTTTTCTGGTACATGGGAAACAGGTAACATGCACAGAATTTGAAACTCAAGCTGCTTGAAATGTGTGGGCTTATTTGCACTCTAAGGATTAGGTGTGTGGGTGAAAGTCTCTCTAAAAGTAGGAAGTGTTTGTTTCACTAACTTTATCGGTTATTGACTTAATTTTCTACTCGTCCATTTATGTTGAAGTTAAGAAATATAAATGCTTTTTGTAGGTCACTTTCTGTGGATATCTTGAAATACAAAAGAAAATGCAGCTAATCTCAAACCTGCATTTTTTTTATTTCATTTTCTCCATCTAAATGTTCTACATGAATTTTTATTTTGAGGGAAAAAATGTCTTATGTATTGCATATGCTATACTTTTAAAAAAAATCTGTTCTTCCTACATTCTAAGACTTTTTCAGGAATATTAAAATAGCAGTGTGAATTCCTTCCCCCAGCATTCTGGCTTTATCAAGAAAAAAAAAAAGTGCTGTTATTTTATCGTAGCATCGTAGCACTTTCTAAAATTCAGTACTGAGTCCTTTAATCCAAGGATTTGGTTCTCTAGGTACCCAAAGAAACATGTTTAAAGTGGTTGTAGAGACAGATCACATGTACCAGTGACAGACTTAATAATATATTAGTTAATGCAAAATCAGAATACCCTCTTAATTCTCTTCCCCATCCCAGTCAAAGGAATTGTTAGGCTCCCTTTTCTTTCTTTTAAGTTGATAATCACACAAATAATGCCTTTGATACAGCCTCATGGCAGAGGTGAGGGTGAGGGACCATACCTCCCTAATTCTGGATGGTCCTTCAGTTTGGAAAATTTCAATTGTTATATACAATGTCTTAGGCTCAATGTTTCCTCCAAATAATTATGCAAGGACCCAACCATGTATATTTGTAAGGTTTCCCAATCAGGGGCCCCATTTATTCATTATCTTTTAGACTTGTGAACATCTGGCCTGCTTTCTTCTTTGCCCTCAGGTCGGTTGTACGCCGTGCAGCGAGTCTTTTAAGTAAAGTAGTGGACAGCCTGGCCCCATCCATTACTAATGTTTTAGTGCAGGGTAAACAGGTAAGTATCTGCTTTTCAGACACTCACACAGTCAAAGTTGCAAAGGTTTTTGGGTAGGACCCTTAACTTTAAATCTGGTACACCCCAGTGTCATAGACCCCTCACAAACAGATTAACAGTGACTCGGGCATTCTCCCCCAAGCAAAAATGATGCACAGTCTTAAAGCTACAATTATTAAATGGGTGATCCCTTTTTCCTGCTGCACCATAGAGCTATCATTTTCAATTCCAGTGTTAACTTGAGATCAGTGCAGATGCTGATGCAGCACAGGCAGAATCAGAGGCTACATGCCAGTGCTGCTCTCTCAACCCTTCACCCCCAAGCCATCTCTTCCCCCATCTACTCTCCACCCACCAGGCCAACTTTGTAACCTCCTTGTCACAGAGCCATCTCCAGTTAGCGGTGGTTTCTTTCTCCTCTGAGTTCTCACCTCATGATAGGCTGTGAGCCCGCAAGGTCAGGGCCTGGGTCTTGTCCAGTACATGTCCGAGTGTGCCCAGCATGGGGCTTGTCTTACTCTAGGTGCTCGGTAAATGTGGGTTGAGTGGAGCCTGTGCGTGTGTACATGTGGAGTGGGATGCGGCTGCTCACTTTTTGCTTTGTTTTCCCTAATCTCTCCTTATCTGGCTGTGTCATTCTTTGATTAGAATGAGAATCTGTTTGCTTGTTTTCTCTTCTCTTTGGGAATGTATGTACTCTATTGTGTTTTCCTGATAGCTAACCTAGGGATATAATAAGCCTTAGTAATAGGAAATACTTTAACTCTCCTTTAATAGAAATCAACCACTTGCTCATATTTTAAGGCTCTTAATTAAGACTGAAATTATTTCATCCTGATATCCAGCTTTTGGAATGTTAGAGTAATAAGCTATTTATTTTTTTCTAATTTTGAATAACAATTTAAAAATAACTGCACTAATAAAAAACTCCTGAGGAAAAGTTACTTTTCATGTAGTTTTCTGTATGCTCTCTAAATTGATTTTTCATCCCCATTTGTCAGCTAAAGCAGACCAAAATTACAGGAAGTACCTCATCCCATGCCTTTCCTTATCAAAATCCTCACCTTCAACTAGAGTATTGTATTTTTGCCCTGGATCATTCCAACTGTGAAATAAAATTAAACAGGTTTTGGGAACCTATTTTTCCTTGATTTTTAGTCCCTATAGTATATCTGCAAATAAAGTTAATTCCACGACATATGAGTGTTCATAACATTTTAGAGATCTGTGAGGTCACTAGCACCTGATACTAGTGTGTGGGGGGGAGGGGGCTGGTCATGTCCATTCTGTAGAATATCTGGATGGGGGCTTACAGCCTGTACCCTGAAACCCTGCTCCACACCCCAGAAGCCTCAGAGCCTACGCTCAGGCTGTGACTGGGCGTTGGACCAGGACGTCTCCCAGGGAATAGTCACTTAGAGAGTTCAGGAAGCCTGGGAGGACAGCAGCTCAGCTTCATAACCAGGTGCATGAGGTCCATTCGTTGATTGCATTTGACCCTTTACAAAAGGAAATGAAAAGGGAGCAGAGTTTGTGCTTTCTCATTTATGAAATGCCACCCTGAGGACTGCAGTAGTATTGTCTCTACCAAGCACTTGCAGATCACCTCAAGCTCTCTGGATTGAAATAGCGGTTTAGTCATCATTGCTTTGTGCTTGTTTTCTTCTTTACACAGTGACATTTTAATAAATTATACTAGGACTAACTGGTTGATCTCACTGTGGTATGATAAGCAGTAGTTCTTAGTTTTCACTCCATTGCACAATTGGGTCAAAAGTCCCCAGGTTCCACTGTCTCCCCTCATCTCTGAAAATGCAAGGGACCTTTTCTATGGTATCCTTTTTCCTGCCTCTTATAACTGTACACTGTACATAGAAGAGAGATGGTAAGAGATGGAAGAAGAGGTGATAAGGAGGAGGAAAGGGCCGCAGGCTCCTCTCCAGGCACCATGCCCAGGAGGCCAGGGCATTGTCCTGCCAGCTTCAGCAGCACCTTCTGCTTTGAGCTTCCTTGCCGTTTCCCTCCGGGCTTTTCCTTTCCCAGGCTTGTGGGCAGCCGCGTTCATTTGCTTCCATGGGTGAGGTTTCTCACCATGAATGTTAGCCGTCAGGAGGCACCTCACATTATGCCAGAAGCGAGGGCTGCACAAGGGCTCCCACCTGCCTTTGAAAAGGTTACAGTGTGGTCAAGGAGCAAAAGACTGCGCCTGAGAAACTGTAGAAGGGAAAAATATATTTCTCAAATACTAAATTATATAGACTGTGCAGTAAAATAAAACTATTCGATGTATTCTGGTTTCTCTGGGGAGTTTCTAGTACTAACACTGTTCTGAATAATTTTATCTTAATAGTTATTTATATCCACTCACCTTCACACCCCTAACTGAGACCCTCACCTGCCTTTATATTTTAGACCACACTGTGAACCATCATGAACTCCAGTGGGAGTCATGCTTTAAAAGCCATTTTAATAAATAGCAGGAACAGTTATTCTACCTAATTCCCTAGCTTGTATAGAGCAATTTCAGCCTGCCAGTCATCCTGAACCTTGATTTTTGTCTTTTATCTTTTAGTAGTTTGGAAATTTTTACAATAAAATTCTGCCACTCGTAGGTAACTCTGGGTGCCTTTGGGCATGAAGAAGAGGTTATCTCTAATCCTTTGTCTCCAAGAGTGATTAAGAACATCATCTATTATAAGTGTAATACCCATGATGAGAGAGAAGCAGTCATTCAGCAAGAACTGGTCATCCATATTGGCTGGATCATCTCCAATAACCCTGAGTTGTTCAGTGGCATGCTGAAAATCCGAATTGGGTACGTAAAGCACTTTGGATTTGCATAAAGAGAATTGGTCAAGTGGTCCTCTGACGGACTCGCCTTTTCACATGAAGCGATGCTCCAGGTATCTGGTGGGTATTTAGGAAAGTACACCTTTCGCCTAAGCTGTGAAGGCAGCATCTGGTGGTGTGAAGAAATATGCCAGTGGCCCAAAAGAACCTCATGTTTACTTACAGCCTGTAAATAGTATGGCTATGTCTAACTCCCAAGTTAGACAATGAAGAATTCTGTTCTCTGGTAAAATCGAACTCCAAGCATTTCACCAGCTGCATCATATAAAAAACTAAACAAAATAGTTGTGAAGATATCTATAAATAAAATGGGAAAGCCTTTGGGGAAGAATGATTTTCAGTAAAACTGGGTGTCAGGAGGACACACTCAGATAAAAGTTTGGTCCTTTTAAACATATTCTGCATTAATTTTCTACCAAAATCTAATTTTTAATATAAGTTTAGAAGTAAATTGGAAGAACTGGGCATGGTGGTGCATGCTTGTAATCCCAGTACTTGGGAGGCTGAGACAGGAGGATCACAGGTTCGCGGCCAGCCTCAGCAACTTGTGAGGCCCTCTGCAACTTAGTGAGACCCTGTTTCAAAATAAAGAATAAAATCGGGCTGGGGGTATAGCTCAGAGGCAGAATGCCCCTGGGTTCAATCCCCAGTACCACACACACACACAAAGAAGTAAATTGGAAGGCACTGGTGACCTTGAATCTTCTTAATTAAGAATTTTGTAAGGAAGCGTGGTGTAGGGAAAGTGGACCAGGCTCTGGCATTCAGCAGAACTGAATTCAAGTCCTGACTGCCATTTGTCATCTCTGTAACCTTGGGTAAATGGCCGGACCTCTCTGGCTTCAGTTCCATACCAACTTCACTGTTCTATGTGAGAATGAGATGAAATAATATGTTTCAGAAAGCCTATAAAAACCTAAGGAAGCATGTTACAAGTATCACATACATGTTTCCTAATTGTAAGAGTCAGATGACATCTGAACAAACAGTGTAACTTAATATATGGCCAATGGACGGGGGTCCCCAAAAATGTTTGAAAAGAATAAGTAAGCCAGGCGTGGTGGTGCACACCTGTAATCCCAGTTCTTGGGAGGCTGGGAGAGGAAGATCATAGTTTCAGAGCCAGCCTCAACAACTTAGGCTCTCAGCAATGTAGTGAGACCCTGTTTCCAATAGGGCTGGTAGTGTAGTTCCGAGGTAGAACTCCCCTGAGCTTATTCCCCAGCACCAAAAATAAATAAATAATAAATTTCTGCTTCTTGGGTGAAAATATATCTGTGTATGAATGTGATTAAGTGTATACAGCTTGCTAACTGTATAATTGGATTGTGAGTATCTTTATTATTTCTACTTGATCCTTGGTTGGTGATAAAAGATTTCTCATTATTCCTATGGAGGGGTCCGTTTCTCCCTGCACTTTTATCAGTTTTGCTTTATATATTTTAAAACTGTTTTTGTCCATGTCATTTCATCACTTTTATTAGTATATATTCCTGTGTGTCATTTTTGTTTTTTAAACATCTACAGTAGTATAGAAACTAGTAAACAAAGCTGTGTGTCCATACTATCACCCAAATTCAACAATATTACCATATGGCCAATCTTATTTCACCCATGCCCACACCTACTACCCACCCACCCAGACCCTCCTCTAGATTTTTAAGGCAAATTCATCATATCATCTAATCTTTAAATCATTTAGTGTATAGCTCTAAAAGTTATGGACTTTTTCAAAACATAACCATGATACCATTACTGTGTATAAAAAAATAACAATTGAATTTCTTTGTCTAATATCACTGCCTGCTCTCTTTATTTGTCATTATTATCTTGTTATATTACCTTTAATATCTCTATTTTCATATTCTTTTATAATTTTGTATGTATGTGTGTATATGTATATATTTACATTCAGCATTTATGCTGTATTTATTTTTAAGATAGTCTGTCTTTTTTAAAAGAAACATATAGTAAAGTTTACTATTTTAAGTGTACAGTTCAATAGTGTTAACTATATGCATACTGTTATCTTTTAATAGAAATATGTATTCTAGCTATGGATTTAGCTCAATGGTAGAGTTTTTGCCTAGCATTTGGGGTCCCTGGGTTCAATCCCCTGTACTGCCAAAAAGAAAAAAGAAATACATATTTTATGTTTGTGTTATTTCTTTTACATTTTGATGTATTCTTGCATTTTATTTTATGTTTTCTATTTACCATGCTTTCTTGTTACTTTCTTACTTTTCTATTTATTGTTAGACCAACTTCCCTTTCATTTCTTATGTGAATATGAAGTACTTTCTGAAAAATGATTACCCATTATTTCCTTCTGAATTACATATTAAAAACTACTTGCTTATTTGGCAATATCTTCATACCTCTTGATTCATCAGTTCTCATCCTAGGAGTTTACAGTAATACACAAGTACATAAAGGCATATTTTACAGCAGTCTTCTTTTCAGCATTGTTTGAAATAGTGAACATTTAAAACAACGCAGGTATTTATCAGTAGAGAAGAGTTCAAATGAATTATGGCCTATAATAAAATGCTGTGCAGTGGTTATAAGGAACGAGATAGAGTTCTATATACTGGCATTTATAAAAGTATAAGATGGATTAAATGAAAAAATAAGTTGTAAATATATTCCAATTTTTATAAAAAATAATAATTTGGATATGTTTAATGCATGTGTAAAAATGTCTGAAAAATATACATCAAATTGGTGCCAGTTATTTTCTTTAGGTGATTCCTACTTTCTAAATTATATTTTAGTATTATTTAGAATTTTTAGTTAAGTTTATTATTTTGTAAACTATTTGCCTGATTTCAACTATAGTATATTTATGGTGAATTTCCCATTCTTTGTTTCTTTCTTTGATTGAAAGTAAAGTACTATATCTACATAGAACTTGACCCTTTATCTTTATTCCCTAAATTTGTTCCTTTCAAAGATTTAGAGGTATTCTGAGTCAATTATAACAGTTCAGAATCATGACCATGATTTGTTGTCTCTTTACTGTAATATTTTCAATTCTATTCTCTTGACTACATATAAAGATACAGATATGAGTCTTTCATGTGATTGACTCTAAACGAAAAGAAATGCAGTCTCCATCTCCGTGCAGGATATGGAAGTACCCACAGACTTTATCACATATTCCGGCATTTCTCTAAGGCAATGGAGAAGTGTACGTTATAGCTCTTGCAAAGCATATCCTTTATAATAAACATTCTAGTTGGGAGAGCCTCTTGAAGAGGTAGTCATTCTTGCAAAGGTTTAAACAAAGCCTTAAAAATTAACAGTTTCCCAAGATTTACAATGCTGTCTTTTAAGTCTCTAGTAGTTTTTCCTTTACTGATTATTTAGCAATTTAAGCTAATTTATGTCCTTTCACAAATCCTGTATAATTTCCTTCCTTGGATTCAAATCTGACCTGAAGCTTCGTTCTCTTTATGGGAATATGTGTTTAGTTTAATTTAAAGATAACTTCCTGTTTTTATATCTGCTATTCTATATGTTCAGTGCCTTCCATGAGAAATAGCATGCACTTTAAACTATGTGTCACCCAAAATAAAGATGTCAAAGGGCAGCATGGGACCTAGTATTTTAATAATAGCAGAAAACCACCTCATGAAGAAATTGGTAGTGAAACCTTGAATATTCACTCTCTTGAAACTCATCCTGGAATTATGGTATTATATTCTCATGTGAGTATTTACAGTGTTTCTGTTCAACTCATGTACATTTTCTCTTACACAGGTCTCACAGAGTCAGCTTTAATCACTGGGACATTTTCAGCTGACGAGTAGTCTAATATTTTTTAATAAGATGTGATTTATTTAAGAAATTTACATCTGTGAAGGATAGAGACTAGACCTTATATTACTTCCTGTCTGTATCACAGTCTCACTCATTAAAGATGCTCAATAAATATTTGATTATTTAATATATAGGATATAAGCAGAGTCCAGATGGTTTGCCTTGAGCTAGTGATGGGGAATTTAGGGGGGAAAATGATAGCATGTCTCTGTGCTTATTAGAGGGAGAAATACACTTTGTTTGTGCCACATGATTTTTTTTTTTTTTTTTTTTTTTACTGGGGATTGAGCTCGGGGGCATTCTACCTCCAGGCTACACTCCAACACTTTTTATTTTTTATATTTGAGCAGGGTTTCACTAAGTCTCGGAGAGTTTCACTAAGTTACTGAGGCTGGCCTCAAACCTGCATCCTATCTCAGCCTCCCAAGTACTGGGATTACAGGTGTGCGCCACCACATGGGCCCAGCATGTGCCACATGATATTGAAATTAAGTATAAAAGAAGATTCAAGTCATGTCCTTCAGGATATGATCAACAGGGTCCTTTTATATGAAAGTCCAGTCATACATAGAGAAGATATCAGGATGCAGCACTCTTCTTTGTTCGTTTATTAATGGAACGATACAGTTAATCACATCAAAGCATAATACAGGTTGTCTTATATCAGGTAAGGTATCTCTCTAAAAAGTGTTCTCAGTAAAGATCTAAGGGGATACCAGTATGAGTAAATAGCATGTGGTCATTGTGCTCCAAAGATCACTGTAGTAAACCATCCTCCTCCTCCTGCACCATCATCATAACTACAAATACTATTTGTTAAACATATGTTATGCAGCCGGGAGTGGTAGCGCATGCTTGTAATCCCAGTACTTTGGGAGGCGGAGACCAGAGGATCCGGGTTTGTGGCCAGCCTCAGCTCGCTCTCTCTCTCTCTCTCTCTCTCTCTCTCTCTCCCTAGTGAGGCCCTCTGCAACTTCATGAAACCCGGTTTCAAAATAAAGTATAAAAAAATAGGGCTGGGGGTGTAGCGCGGAGGTAGAACGCCCCTGGGTTCAATCCCCGGTACCGCAAAAAAAAAAAAATGTTATGCTAGGCTAGGTGCTAAAAATTTTTTTCATATGTGTTATTTGCTTTAATCCCTACAACAACTTTGTGGTAGACAGTAGAATCCCCACTTTACAGTAAAGAAGCTGAGACTTGGAAGCTTACATAATGTCTTAGTCAAACCAGTGAATGGAACATCTGGGATTTACTCCCAGGTCAGCTTGACTCTGCAGTTCTCATTCTTCAGTCTCAAGTACTTCAAGCATGTTTTCACTTTTGTGTATACACCATTGCCATTTTCTCATTCAAAATGGCTTTAATGTTTATTTTTAAAACCTTGTGACCTTTGTGGTCTCTTTGTTATTTTGACTTATGATCTATTTTGTATTCACGTGTTTATGGAGCAACTATGATGTTCCATGGACTCTGGATATTTTTCATCTTTTGTCTGTCAGCCCTGCAATCTAGGATCAATACTGTTTAGCATTTTATAACATGGAACTTGAATACAAATGCTTCTCAACTTATACTGGGGTTATGTCCTGATAAACCTGTTGTACATTGAAAATATCATAAATAAAAAATGTACCTAATATATATAACCTACTAAACATCATAGTTTAGCAAAAGAGAACACTATAAAGTTTAGGTTGTTTGCCCTCATGATCATATGGCTTGCCTGGGAGCTATGGCTCACGGCCGTTACCCCAGAAAAGGTCAAAATTTAGAATTTGAAGTATGGTTTTTATTAAATACATGTCTTTTTCTCACCATCATAAAATCAAGAAATTGTAAGTCAAATTATTATATGTTGGGGACTGTCTGAGTTTACTAGGTAACAAACCTAGGAAATGAGATTTTTGCATATTATCATGTGACCAATAAAATGGGGATGATTTAAACTGATACTAAGTTAGCTGCTTATATACTGCAAAAGATATAGTAAGATGCTGTAAGCCAGGCATGGTGGCGCATGCTTGTAATCCCCATACTTGGGAGGCTGAAACAGGAGAATCGCAGGTTCAAGACCAGACTCAAAAACTTAGAAAGACTCTCAACAGCCTAGCGAGACCCTGTTTCAAAACAAAAAATAAAAAGGGCCTGGGGTGTTGCTCAGAGGTAGAATGCCCCTGGGTTCACTCCCCAGTACCACCAAAAAAAAAAAAAAAATGCTATGAAACATTAAGAGAGGCTATAGAGCAAGCTTTTCACTTTCTTTTTATTAATATTATTTTTAATTGGTGCATTGTAATCATACAACTTGATGGGTTTCAGGGTGATAGAAGTATACATGCATACCACTGTCAATTAGCCCTCCCGCAATTCCCACCCCCATTCCCTCCCCTTCCCTCGTTCTCATGCTCATCATATTAGTTGACTTTGGTATATTTGCATGTGTACATCCTGTGCATTATGGTGTTTCCCCCTTCCCCCCTCCCATTCTCCTCAGTTAGTACTCCTTCTTTGCTCACCTGAGGTTTTCTCCATCTTTCTCTGGAGTCCCTCCTATGCTCAATTCTCCCTAGCTTCCACATATTAGGGAGAGCATCCCACTTTTCACTTTTTCTGACTGACTAATCTCACTAAGCATAATGTTCTCTAATTCCACCTACTTTCCTGCAAATAACGTGCTTTGTTCTTTATGGCTGCATAAAATTCTATTGTGTACATATCCCATAGTTTTGTAATCCATTCATCTGTTGATGGGCATCTTGGCTAGTTCTGTAGTTTGGCAATTGTGAATTGTGCAGCTATAAATATAGATACACATGCATTAGTCTGGTAGTTTGGTTTCAGTTCTTTTGGGTAGATGCCTAGAAGTGGTATTGTTGGGTCATATGGTAGGTTCATTCCCAGTCTTCTGAGGATCCTCCACACTGTTTTCCAAAGTGGTTGCACTAATTTGCAATCCCACCAACAGTGTATTAGAGTTCCTACTTCTCCGCATCCTCACCAGCATTTGTTATCGTTTGTGTTTTTAATTATTGCCATTCTAATTGGGGTTAGGTGAAAGATCAGGGTAGTTTTGATTTGCATCTCTCTGATCGCTAATGATGCTGAACATTTTTTCATACACTTATTGGCCATTTGTATTTCTTCTTTTGTGAAGTGCCTACTTAGTTCACTTACCCATTTTTTGATTGGGTTGTTTGTATTCTTAGTGGTGAGTTTCTTGAGTTCTCTGTATATTCTAGGTATTAGTCCTCTATCAGAGGAGTAGCTGGCAAAAATCTTCTCCCATTCTGTTGGCTCTATGGTAAGGTTTTTGATAGTTTCCTTTTCTGTGCAGAAGCTCTTCAGTTTAATGCGATCCCACATATTGATTCTCTTTAACGTCTTGTGCCTTTGGGGTCTTGTTGAGGAAGTTTTTGCTTGTGCCTATGCCCTCTTCAAGCAGCTGCAAGGTCTCTGGTCTGATTTCCAGGTCTTTGATCCATTTTGAATTGACTCTTGTACAGAGTGAGAAAGTGGGTTTTTTTCCATTTTTCTGCATGTGGTTAACCAGTTTTGCCAACACCACTTGTTGAATAAGCTATCTTTTTTCCAGTGTATGTTTTCGGCTCCTTTGTCAAAAATTAATTGGCTCTAAGTGTGTGGATTTGATTCTGAGTCTTCTATTCTGCTCCATTGGTTTATGTGTCTGCTTTTGTGCCAATACCATGCTGTTTTTATTACTGTGGCTCTGTAGTGTAGTTAGAAGTCAGGTATTGTGATGCCTCCTGTGTGGTTCTTGTTGCTGAGAACTACTTTGGCTATTCTGGGTTTTTTGTTGTTCCAAATGAATTTAAGGACTAATTTTTCTATGTCTGTGAAGAATGACCTTGGTAATTGAATGGGTAGTGTATTGAATCTGTAGATCACTTTTGGAAGAATGGCCATTTTGATGATATTTATTCTGCCTATCCAAGAGCATGGGAGGTCTTTACATCTTCTAAGATCTTCTTCAATTTCTTTTTTCAGTGTTTTATAATTTTCCTTGTAGAGGTCTTTTTACATTCTTGGTTAGGTTTATTCCTAAGTATTTTATTGTTTTGGGGGATATTGTGAGTGGAAATGTTTTCTGGATTTCATTTTCAGTGGATATATGGTTGGCATATATATTTTAAGATTGATTTTTTATTTAGACACTTTGCTGAATTTGTTGATCAGTTCTGTAAGCCGTTTGGTTGAGTTTGTTGGGTCTTGTAAGTATAACATCATGTCATCTGCAAATATAGTTTCATTTCTTCTTTTCCTATTTGCACCCCTTTTATTTCCTTCTCTTGCCTTATTGCTCTGGCTAGAGTCTCTAGTACTATATTGAAAAGGAGTGTTGACAGTGGACATCCTTGTCTTGTTCCTGTTTTTAAGGGGAATTCTCGTAGTTTTTCCCCATTTAGTATGATGTTGGCTGTGGGTCTATTGTATATTGCCTTTATGATGTTGAGGTATGTTCCTTCTATTCCTATTCTCTACAGTGTTCTTAACATGAATGGGTGTTGGAGTTTGTCAAATGCTTTTTCAGTGTCTATTGAAATGATCATGTGATTTTTCTCTTTACTTCTGTTTATGTGGTGAATTACATGGATTGTTTTTGGTATGTTGAACCAGCCTTGCATCCCTGGGATAAACCTGACTTGGTCATGATGTAAGATTTTCATGATGTGGTTTTGAATGCACGTTGCTAGTATTTTGTTTAGAAGTTTTGCGTCTAAGTTCATCAACGATATAGGTCTGTAGTTTTCTTTTCTTGAGCTCTCCTTATTTGGTTTTGGTATTAATGTGATGTTGGCTTCATAGAATGTATTTGGGAGAGTCCAATTTCTTTCTATTTCATGGAATAGATTGAGGAGTATTGGGATTAGTTCTTCTATAAGGGTTTTATAAAATTCACCTGGGAAACCATCTGGACCTGGGCTTTTCTTTGATGGTAGGCTCTTTATTGCTGCTTCAATCTCTTTGATTGCTATTGGTCAATTTAAATTTTCTATATCTTCTTGATTCAACTTAGGAAGGTTGTACATGTCTAGAAATTTGTCAATTTCTTCTAGGTTTTCATTTTGTTGGAGTATAGTTTTTCAAAGTAGTTTCTGATAATCCTCTGGATTTCTGTGATGTTGGTGGTAATATCACCTTTTTCACCTCTTATTTTAGTAATTTGGGTTGATTCTGTCTTTCTTTTGATTAGGTTGGCTAGTGGTTTATCTACCTTGTTTATTTTTTCAAGGAACCAGCTTTTGGTTTTGTTGATTTTTTGTATTTTTTTTTATTCTCTACTTTGTTGATTTCTGCTCTGATTTTAATAATTTCCTGTCTTCTACTGGCTTTGGGGTTAGACTGTTCCTGTTTTTCAAGGGCTTTGAGGTGTGTCATTAGGTTATTTATTTGGTGATTTTCTGTTCTTCTTATGTAGGCACTCAGTGCTATGAATTTTCTTCTTAATACTGCCTTCAGGGTGTCCCAGAGATTTTGAGATGATGTGTCTCTGTTTTCATTTGTTTCTAGGAATTTCTTAATTTCTCCCCTTATTTCTTCTCTGACCCATTCCTCATTTAGCAGTGTGGTATTCAGTCTCCACATATTTATGAGGTTTCTCTGGGTCTTCCTATAGTTGATTTCTAGTTTCATTCCATTATGGTCTGAAAAGACACAGAGGATTATGTCACATTTTTTCAACTTGCTAGTACTCACTTTTTGGCCTAGGATATGGTGTGTTTTAGAGAAGGTTCCATGAGCAGCTGAAAAAAAAATGTGAATTCAGCTGTAGTTGGGTGGAATATTCTGTATGTGTCTACTAGATCCATTTGGTTTATGGTGTTCCTTAGGTCTGAGGCATCTTTACTGACCTTTTGTCTTGAAGATCGATCTAGTGGTGTGAGAGGTGTGTTGAAGTCTCCCAATATTATTGTATTGGGATCTATGTGTGACTTAATGCCATGAAGAGTTTCTTTTATGAAAGTGGTTGCACCTATGTTTGGGGCATAAATGTTGGCTATTGTTATATCCTCTTGCTAGATTGTTCCTTTTACCAATAAGAAATGTCCTTCTTTGTCTCTTCTGATAAGTTTAGGTTTGAAATCTAATTTGTCTGATATCATAATTGCTACTCCTGCTTGTTTTCGAGTTCTGTTAGCATGGATTACCTTGCTCCATCCCTTCACCTTTAGTTTGTGCGTATCTTTACTTGTAAGGCGTGTTTCTTGCAGGCAGCATATAGATGGATTGTGATTTTTTAATCCATTTTGCTACCTTATGTCTTTTGATTGGGGAGTTGAGGCCATTTATATTCAGTGTGATTATTGAGAGATGGATTTTCATTCCTAACATTTTGAGTTTTAATTTCTGTTTGAGGTAGTGTTTGTTCTCTGCCTAGTTGTTTGTGTGATGGAAATCACTCTTTCTCTGGTTCTGGCATTTCCTTATTATTTCTTCCTTGTAATTAATCTCTTTGAGTATTTTCTCTAGTGCTGGTTTGGAAGATATAAAGTCTTTCAGCTTCTGTTTGTCATGGAAGGTTTTTATTTCCCCATCAAATTTGATAGATATCTTTGCTGGGTAGATAAATCTTGGCTAGAAGTTGTTTTCTTCCAGAGTTTGGCTCCAGGCCATTCTTGCTTTCATGGTTTGGTTTGATAAGTCGGGAGTGATTCTTATTGGTTTGCCTCTGATTGTTACTTGCTCTTTTACTCTTGCTGCCTTTAAGATTCTCTCCTTGGCCTCTACATTAGTCAATTTGATTATTATGTGGCATGGAGAACCTTTTCTCTGATCCTGTCTATTAGGGGTTCTCTGTGTTTCCTGAATCTATGTGTTGACCTCTTTTTCTATGTTTGGAAAATTTTCTAATATTACTTCTCTGAATAGATTATTGATTCCTTTGGTTTCAGCTTCTATTCCCTATTCTTAGGTTTATTATTATTCTTAGGTTTGCTCTTTTAAGACTGACTGAGATCTCTTCAGTGTCCATTTCATGCTGTTGAATTGTTTTTTCTAAATTGTATACTATGTGTTCATTTTTAGAGAGGTCATCTTCTAAGAGTGAGATTCTGTTTTCCATGTAATATAGTCTATTGTTGATGGTCTGTATTGATGCCTTCATTTCAATGATTGCATCCTTCACTTCCTTCAGAGCTTCTTTTTGATTCCTGTTCAGGGTGTCATATTCTTTGTTTATTTGATCCTTCAATTCTTTCAGGCTCTCTTTGAATTCTTTTTGGAAATCCTGTATCATTTCCTCTATTGAAGTTCTGAATTGTCCTTCTGGCAATCTTTGCACTTCTGTGTTGGTGGGTTCTGTTGTTGTGTGGTTGTGGGAGCTCATTGTTTCTTTGCTATTCTTCCTTTTCATGATTTCAGGCTTCTTATGTTTATACCTTTGTTGCTTTTGGTAGCTCTCTCTCTCACTGTTGGTTTCCTATGTCTAATATCTCTTCCTTTATAGTTTCTTATTCTAGAAGTAGATAGTTGCTACTATGTGAGCCTTAAAGGTGAATAGCCTTTACTGAATGGTTATTCTCACTTGCTCGGTATAATGTCCATTTGCAGGCCCAATTCTTGGTCTCCTT
>PVJS01022419.1:13453-30741 GCA_004027185.1 Glis glis
GAGCCAGGATTTTGAACAAAGTTTATGGATTCCAAGCCCATGTTCTTTTTTTTTTTTTTTTGCCATACTGGGGATTGAACCCTGGGCATTTTACCTCCGAGCTACACCCCCAGTCCTATTTTTTATTCTTTATTTTGATACAGGGTCTCACTAAGTTGCGGAGGACCTCACTAAGTAGCTGAGGCTGGCCTTGAACCTGGATCCTCCCAAGTACTGGGATTACAAGCGTGCGCCACCACGCCTGTTTTACCTCCGAGCTACACCCCCAGCCCTACTTTTTATACTTTATTTTGAAACCAGGTCTCACGAAGTTGCGGAGGGCCTCACTAAGTAGCTGAGGCTGGCTGCGAACCCGGATCCTCCGGTCTCCGCCTCCCAAGTACTGGGATTACAAGCATGCGCCACCACGCCTGGCAAGCCCACGTTCTTAACAACTACATGCTGTCACTTTTCGAGAACCAATGAGTTAAGACATTCGACTTAATTACACTGCACTTTTTGCTTTCAAAGCTACGTATGATATTTGTTTTGCATGGCTGGATATATGTGGTGGGTGATTAAGAATTTTGAAATTTACATTTCAATAATCAAATCAGCTCTCTTAATAAAATGGCGTGTCTCTGATTTCTGCAAAAGCTCTTTGATGTACGCTTCAACTGGGAAAGTGGAGTTTTCTAAAGGGTTGACATAAAAACGTTAGGGTGTACATGCTTAGGATTAAAACTCTGCAATATTAAAAGTTTTGGAATATAAGTAGAGTACTTTTTTTGTGTGTATGTGTGTGGCACTGGGGATTGAACACAGAGGCATTCTACCTTTGAGCTACACCTCCAGCCCAATTTTTTATTTATTTGGAAACAGGGTCTCACTAGGTTGATGAGAATCTCACTACTTGCTGAGGCTATCCTCGAACCTGCCATCCTCCTATCTCAGCCCCCCAAATGCTGGGATTATAGGTGTGCTCCACCTCGCCCGGCTAGCATAGTACTTTTGAAAACAGCTTTATTGAAGTATAACATACATACTATTATAGTACTTTTACCATCTTGCCTTTATATTTGCAATAAAATGGATACACTGCTTTAATTGGAAAACAGTCATGAAAATTTAGAAAGCTGTTATTAACTTCTACATCTACCAGGAAATCTACTAATAGTGAGTGCAAAATATACTGGCAGAGGAATGTCAAATTCTCTCTTAGTGCCATTTACATAAAACTTTATTCTAAGCTCACATTTAAATTCAAACAAAGGACTACCAGAGCACGAAGCGACTGCGAAGCGACACTCCTGGCTGCTTTCCTCCTGGTGCGTGCGTGCGAGCTCGCTCTGTAGGTTGTGCAGGGCGATGATTTTGCTGAACTGGCTTGTTGTGGTCAGACACCAAGGAAGGAACATGGGCTTGGAATCCAAACGAGGTTTTGATTGCTGGGTGCTGGGCTATGACGGAGGAGTCCTGTCTGAAGTTCTCCTTCATTTGCTTCTGTTACTCACGCGCTTCATTATCTCCATCCTCTATGATGAAAGACAGTTGGTCTTTGGCCCATGACTAAGGTGCCGTGTCCACACACGCTTGGCTTGGGTGCCGGCGTGTTCTGACTCATGCCCTCGGTGGCCCTTGAAGGCCCTGGGTGAAAGAAGAGTCAGAGGGCAGCTGCCGCCATTGTGGCAGGTTGTGTTCAAAAACGGGAAGTCTTGCCTGGCATGGTGGTGCATGCTTGTAATCCCAGTACTTGGGAGGCTGAGACCAGAGGATCCAGGTTTGCGGCCAGCTTCAGCTACTTAGTGAGGCCCTCCGCAACTTAGTGAGACCCTGTTTCAAAATAAAAAATAAAAAATAGGGCTGGGAGTGTAGCTTGGAGGTAGAATGCCCCTGGGTTCAATCCCCAGTACCGCAAAACAAAAAACAAAAACCAAAAAATGTGCAGTCCACCAAGCAGGCACTATCTAGAACTTAACCTGTGACTTCATATAAATAGTATTTTTATTTCTTTTATAGCAATGTTCACGTGACGATCTAATCTGCTCTGGAGTTTGAAAAGGTATCTACCAGGTGGCTGCTCAAAATCAGTATTGGAGGTGAACACCTAAGACCCCAAAATGACAAGCTATGGGGGAGAGCTTATGAAATTGGGACTGTCACCAGCCAGGGTGGTGCTGGTGACCCTCCGGTCCAAGTTCACATGGGACTGCGCAACTCCTGCCTTGTTTCCAATATATATCCACAGCAACACAGGGCTTAACTCTGCGGGAGGCACCCGGAGCAGGTGTCTCTAAGGAGATGCAGAGGCGGAGGACAGCGATGGCGACCGGGAGAGGCTCCCCCTTGGCTGACGTTCTTCTGAAACACTTGTGAGTGAGTGGAGCTGGGTGGGAGATGGTTTGCCAGTGTCACCAATTCACTCCTTTGCTGGGCCACCCTGTTTCACTGAATACCTACTGCAGGCTGGGCACTGACTAAACCCGCTGCAGGGGCCTAGACACGACCATGCCATGGTTCCTTGAGGAGCCCAGGGTCCCGCGGGGCGCCCCAACCATCCACACTGACCCCATGAGCGGCTGAGCACAGATCCAGCTGTGAGCCTGAGGCCCCCAGGCCCCTCCCCCACAGGTGCTCCTGCTGGTGGCAGTGCCAGGGCAACTCATGGCGGACAGGTGGAGCAGGTGAGCACACAGGAGCCGCAGCCCGGACTCCCTGGTGGCCAAGGTCCACTCCATTCCCTGCAGCACATCATGGATGTATTCCTCAAGAAGTCTTATCCTTGAGTAGAACCTTCTCCAATAGCCTAGAATATCATCTAGAGAATCATGTTATCGTTCTGGTTCTTACTGCCACAGTAAAAGCCCAGAACTGCCACCTGCCTCCTAAGATTAAGACAGAAACATACTCAAAAGGCAAAGGAAGAACTGTAAGATAACCTAAGTCTGAGAAATAGCTTTGCAATGTCAAGGAGGTTTCTATGAACTTTGTTATGGGCTAAATCCCTTTCCCCCCCAAATTCATGTTTTAGCTCTAGCCCCTGGTACCTCAGAATGTGATTGGATTTAGAGGCGAGGGCTTTAAAGAGGTGACTAAGGGCCGGGTGTGGTGGCGCACGCTTGTAATCCCAGTACTTTGGGAGGCAGAGACCGGAGGATCCGGGTTCGCGGCCAGCCTCAGCTCTCTCTCTCTCTCCCTGTCTCTCTCTCTCTCTCTCTCTCTCTCTACCTAGTGAGGCCCTCTGCAACTTCGTGAGACCCGGTTTCAAAATAAAGGATGGAAAATAGGGCCGGGGGTGTAGCGCAGAGGTAGAATGCCCCTGCGTTCAATCCCCGGTACCACACACAAAAAAAAAATTAAAAAGAGGTGACTAAGGTAAAACGGGGCTGTTGGGGTGGCCCTGATCCGGCTGCCTGGTGTCATCAGAAGAAGAGGACATTGCACACACAAAGGGACATTAGGCAGGGGAAGAACCACGTGAAGACAAAGTAAGAAGGCATGGGGTGCACACCTGTAATCCCAGCACTGGGGAGGTTGAGACAGGAGGATCACTGGCTCAAGGCCAGCCTCAGCAACTTAACGAGACCCTGTTTCAAAATAAAAAAGTAAAAAATAAAAAGGGCTGGGGGTGTAGCTTGGAGGTAGAATGTCCCTGGGTTTAATCCCTGGTACAAAAAAAAACCCCACAAAAACAAAACAAAACAAAAAAATCATCTGCAAGCCAGGGAGAGAGGCCTCAGAAAATCCCAACCCCGCCCTCACCTTGATCTTGAACTTCCAGCCTCCAGGAACGGGAGAAAATAAGTTTCCATTGGTTGGCACCTACTCTGTGGAATGTGTCAGGACACTCCTAATAAACTAAAACAATGTCCAACTTCAGAGATGTGTAACAATAGAAAAGGTGCCTATCTTGAATTACCACCCTTACTCTTGTACAAGGGCTCTGTAAGGAACACAAGTTCCAATCTATAGTTTACTTCAATGTGTTCAGGAAAAGTCTCTGGAAGAAAACGATTAGACAGAAATGTAATGACGGCTCCAGTCCATCCCCGGTCAGGCACCCCGCGACCTTCAGACGATTAGTGGCCTTCAGAGAGCCTCAGTGTACAGATGATGAAATTCATATCCCGCCATCGTCCAAATCCAAGCCATAACCAGTCCATTCATATATGCAAAACCACAAAACTCACTGGGTGATAAAGTCAGACAGGAACTCTACAACGGTGATTAAACTCGCCGTTTCAAATGCCACATTCTTGGCAATCTGGAATGGGGCTTTTATTTAAAACTGAAGATCCAAAGAAAATGATCAAAATGCTTTCGAAGGCACCACGTCACCAAGAGAAGACATTGGGAACGACTGCATGCCAATGGTAACTATTACTATGATTACATACTGGACACTGCTCCCTTTCAGATAGTGTATAGGAAGGTCTGCTGGCTGGCTTCTAATGGGAAAAGCCACAGAAGTGTACCCTTGCAGAAAATATCTATAATGGTTTCTTCCTTGGAAAAAATAGTGACAAACCCTGAATCATATTTCCTAGGATTTTAAAATAGTGATGTTGATTTGCTGGTTTATTTGAAAATTCCATGGTAATAAAATAAGCAATTGAAGACTTAACCTATTTCCACTGGGGCAATCATAGGGAACAAGAGGAGACAGAGCCGCTCTGTCGCTCCAGCATAACAATTTCTTGAGCTAGTCCAAAACCCCTGTTCTGATGATTGGTAATTCTGAAACCAACTGCTGGGAGTTGCTATGCTGGACACTCCCCCAGGGAACATTCTTTCTTGTTTCTTCCTTTAAGTCAGTGTTAGAGAATTCTTAAACCTCTTGATCCTTTACTCATAGGGTTTCTAGCATTCTCCCCTCTGCTCTGGCCATGTTGGAACATGAAGACAAGTGGGCTTTGTAAAAACATCGTAGAATGAAGGCTTAAGAGGAGGGTTCATGGTCCCATGTGAAGGCGTAGATGATAGTTCTAGAAGCCTTCCCTACTGAGTCCAGTCAACAGAGAAAGGGAATTACCAGATCTTTACTAGGGTTGGGCAGAGTTTGGGACACACACATTTGCTCAGAAGATGAAATGAGGCTCAGGACATGAGGTGGGAAGGCCCTACTGGGTTTCCCCTGGTGAGGACAGGCATAATGGCCCTGTTAGGGACATTCCTTTCCATCTTAGAGTGCTGGGGGAGTCCTGCTGGGGAGAGTGGCAATACTGTGATATAATGAGGTCTTAGAAACAGAAGGGCTTTGCTAGTATTAGGCTGTGATACCCTTTAGGCTTTGGCTTCTTGCTAACTCTGCAGACACAGTTCCTTATGTAGAATCCGGGAGCCTAGGGTAGCCCTTGCACCAGCAGCACAGGCATAACCTGTAGGCTGCTAGAAATGTAGACTCGGGCCCCACCTGAGTGCTACTGAAGCAGAATCTGCATTCCACAAGATTCTCAGGTGACTCCCATGCACAGAGGTCTGAGAAGCACTGGGGGAGGGGTGGCCGAGGAGGAAGAGCGTGCCAATTATTCCCATCTGATTGCTAAGTGGCACCATGTGATGGGAACATTAAAGCACCCTGCATTACTTCTGGTCCAATAATTCTCCATAGGAGATGTGCCAGATTGCCACATATGGCAACCTTGGTTTACAGGGTTTCTTCTAGTGTTTACCTGGTTGCCAAGGGCATCAGAATCAACTGCAGTTCCATTGATGGTCAATATGAGTGCAACTACTCGCATCCAGACTCCATTCTTAATTGAATTATTTCATTAGATGTGCTGGTAAAAAAAATAAATTACACACACACACACACACACACACACACACACACACACACACACCAAGCTGCAATTATGGAAGGCTGTGTGTACCTATCCATCATAAAAGACAGGGAAGAGGATGACTTGATTGTGTCTTAACTGACTTACGTTACCAATAAAGCAATAAACTTATTTCCCTCCATGAGCAATTTTAGAGGTTAACTGTATTTCCAGCATTTTCCTCTAGAGATGAGTTTTATCGATTTCACATGATTCAAATTTTAATCCACCTCATTTCCATAAGCTTTTCGGTTTAACAGGATGAGAGAAGATTGGAATGTGATTGCCTCATTCTGAACTTGGGACCACCTTTCTAAAACACAGCCTAACCGCTCTATCAGCTGGCAGAGAGGAATGTGAGAAAAAGTATTAGAAACACACAGACGGTGCTCCTTTGCAGCAGCAACTCCCTGAAGGTCATCTGCTTCCCAAATGTGGCCTCGCAGCCTTGATGGGCTCCAGATGAGTGACCCTATCCCCAGTGGTGGCAAGAGCAAGGGCAGGAAGCCCCTCAAGCTGACAGGAGAGACGCACAACTACAGAAGGGGCCTGGGTGGCTTTTGCTCCATCAACGCTTGCCAATTTGATCTCAAAAACTAGAACTGAGAAAAACAAAGAGGAGGACTCCAGGTGTCTGGAGCATGATGCCACATGATTTATGGTACATAAAATCATGGAAAGTCACACCACTTCCTGATAGCACACAGCTCAGGCTGGCCACCGAAACACTTCTTCTGACTAATTCATTCCAATGCTGCAGTTTTCCATGGCTGACTCATAACCATATCCTACTTTTCTCATTTCCTGAAATAATTCTGATGAAGGTTATTCCACATAAAAAGTGGAATGATATATAAAACCCAGAGACCTAGGTACAATTTTAAAATCTTAACTCTAAGTCCCAAGTAAACATTGGCTATAAATTCCCGAGATGAATCAGTGTTTCTGGGTTGTGAAGGACATCACACATTCCAGTAGCTGAGCCTGTAGCATGGTGCTGGGCTCAGGATCCAAACTCACTCAGACCTACTTGTAACCAAACAAGCGAGCAAAAAGCAGGATCTTTTCAGACTAAAGAGGTCTGAAATCGAGAGGAAGCATGATTAAGACGCAAAGGGGCTAACAGGCAGCATACATATTCCTGCTCTGTGAGATAGGACAGCGTTGAGCTTTCTTTAAAGGGATATCTCAGTATTCAGTTACTGATATTTTACATTATTACCAAAGGGGACATGAAGTACTTTTGTTGGGGTGATGGGTCCATTCCTCAACCCAGGAATTCAGGATCGGTGGGGTCCTGGGCTAATGTGATGAAAAGGAATTTCAGCATGTGCCCGTCAAGCCAAAGATAGAGGTTTATTTAGGAAAGTAGAAAATACACATTCAAAGGAGAATGCAGGCCATCCCAAGAGGGAGAGTGACATTTTGGGGAGTGCAGGGCTCTTTTCTTATAGGGGACTTTTGTGAGGGGTGGGCTAGAGGAGGTATGTGAGGATGACCTCAGTCCGGTATTCTCGAGGCAGTTTCTGGTGGTCTGGTGATCTGGTCAGCTTTAGGCAGGATGATCTCAGTCCGGTAGTCCTGAGGCAGTTTATGGTGATGTGGTCTGGTCACATTTAGGGTCCTCAGGCTGATCGAGGTCTTTATTATCTGATTAACAGATAAGCTGGAGAGTGTCCTAAATTATATGTTCCTCAAGGTATTGTATCTGTCTTGTTAACAGTGCACGGGGCAATTATAGTTTCTTTCAGTTAACTCTAGGATCAACAGATTTCCCAGAAATTAGGGAGACACAGGCCTGGGAAAGAGAAGTGGTTTGGGGAGTAAAGACTGAGGCATTTAGCACCAGGTTCTTTTTTTTTTTTTTTTTTGCGGTACTGGGGATTGAACCCAGGAGTGTTCTATCTCCGAGCTACACCCCCGGCCCTATTTTTTTTATACTTTATTCTGAAACCAGGTCTCACGAAGTTGCGGAGGGCCTCCCTAAGTAGCTGAGGCTGGCCGCGAACCCGGATCCTCCGGTCTCCGCCTCCCAAGTACTGGGATTACAAGTGTGCGCCACTATGCCCAGCAGACCAGGTTCTTATATTAAAGTTATATTTGTAGCCAGGCGTGGTGGTGCACACTTGTAATTCCAGTACTTTGGGAGGTGGAGACCAGAGGATGCGGGTTCGCGGCCAGCCTCAGCTCGCTCTCTCTCTCTCTCCCTGTCTCTCTCACTCTTTCTACCTAGTGAGGTCCTCCGCAACTTTGCGAGACCGGTTTCAAAATGAAGTATAAAAAAATAGGGCTGGAGCCGGGCATGCTGGCGCACGCTTGTAATCCCAGTACTTTGGGAGGCGGAGACAGGAGGAACCGGGTTCGCGGCCAGCCTCAGCTCTCTCTCTCTCTCTCTCTCTCTCTCTCTCTCTCTACTTGGTGAGGCCCTCCGCAACCTTGTGAGACCCAGTTTCAAAATAAAGTATAAAAAATAGGGCCGGGGGTGTAGCGCGGAGGTAGAAGGCCCCCGGGTTCAATCCCCGGTACTGCAAAAAAAAAAAAAAAAAATAGGGCCGGGGGTACAGCGCGGAGGTAGAATGCCCCTGGGTTCAATCCCCGGTACTGCAAAAAAAAAAGTTATATTTGACTTTTTCTTTCTGTTCCTGTCTGTCTCCTTTTTACCTATTTATTTCTTGTATCCTACATCACTTTAAGGTGCCTCAATTTGTTTGTGCTTTAAGGAAGATACATGCTTTAAATTACTTGAGATTTCTTTAAAAAAAGTCTCTTAGAAACAGTACATAAATTTTTAGTTGGAGCTTATGGGAAGTCAGTGAACAAGTAAACTCCTTATCAATTACTTCTCATATTCTTCTTTCTTTGCTACTTCTATTTTTATTTTTCTAGTCACCACCTTGAAAAGCACATGTAATCACTTTCATCTAAAAATCATTTTATTAGAACCATTCAGCATTTTTAAGTACCTCCTAATGAATTTTTTTTTAGAAATCTTTATTTCAAACTGAGTTATGTATTAGGTGCCGAAAGTTAGGTTTCAGGTGCCAAATCACAAATGCCTGGTAAATTGTGGGGCAAGGGTGAGCGATGGCTGCTAAAGCCGACCAGCCGGAAGTCTGATGGAAGTTTCATAAGCTGGATCGGACAGACCACATCAGAACCAGCCGGGCGTGGTGGCGCACGCTTGTAATCCCAGTACTTTGGGAGGCGGAGACCGGAGGATCCGGGTTCGCGGCCAGCCTCAGCTCTCTCTCTCTCTCTCTACCTAGTGAGGCCCTCTGCAACTTCGTGAGACCCGGTTTCAAAATAAAGTATAAAAAATAGGGCCGGGGGTGTAGCGCGGAGGTAGAACGCCCCTGCGTTCAATCCCCGGTACCACAAAAAAAAAACAAAAGAACACATCAGAACCCAGGGATGACTCCATCCTAACATCCTCAAAGGAGACAATCAGTCATCCTGTGCCTACTGATGTACAGCAATGGTCATTACCAGACATCTCGTGCTAAGTGGTCTTGTCCAAACAAAAACAACACAACAAGAAACTCTCATTTTGACCACGCTACCAGACCAATGACTTTACAATAAATAGAGGGAATAAAGGAATGTGTTGAATGATGCAACTGATGTTTCCATAAACTGGGATGTTCTATCAGACAAATGAAATGGTGTCTTCAAATACAAATGACTGAGCTCGGCATAGTGGTGCATGCCTGTAACCCAAGTCCTTGCTTGGAAGGCTGAGACAGGAGGATTGCAGGTTCGAGGGCCAGTTTCAGCAACTTAGCGAGACCCTCACTACATTATGATGTGAGACTACAATGCGCCAATAAAAGTATAAACAAATATAAAAATAAAAAGGGCAGGGGGTGTAGCTCAGACGATGAATGCCCCTGTATTCAACCCCTAGAGAAAGAAAAAGAAGGAAGGAAGGAAGGAAGGAAGGAAGGAAGGAAGGAAAGAAAGAAGAAAGAAAGAAAGAAAGAAAGAAAGAAAGAAAGAAAGAAAGAAAGAAAGAAAGGAAGGGAGGGAAAATAAATGCTTGTGCATGGAGAACCCGTTTCGGTTTTCTTAAGAGACAGAAGAGACAGATCAACCAAATGCAATGGGCACATTTTATTTGGATTCTCAAACATGCTAATTGGAAAAATGTAAACACAGAATGGATATTTGATGTTGTTAAGGAAGAACTTGTATTTATTTTAACTAAGAAAAGAGTCCTTATCTCCTAGAAATCCATAAACATGAAATAAGAGGATACTTGGGGGTATTTGCGATGACCCCTGGTGGGAGGGTCCACTGTTGGTCACCGCTGAGCCAGGTGATGGGGCGAGCACACGAGGTTCATGAGCATATGCGTCCTGCCTCTGCACGCATTTAAAAATCTCTCTAGTAAAAAGTTATTTAAAAAAATTAAAAGGCACAAAAGGAGTGAAGACTTGATAAGGGATTTAAAATAAGGTCACTAATACCCATACTAATTCTAAATAGACATGGTATAAGATGGCTTTCATAATAAGACGTATAATTCAATAAATTAAACTTATATAATTTGATTTTTAAATACTTTTCAATAGAGGGAGGTCTCTGATGAAAAATCTCATACTCCAGCACTAAAAGTTATAGAAAATTCCTATTGGAATTAGTTTCTTTGTACAATCACTATAACATAGTCAATAGTGAACATATTTGGATTATTTTTTAAATCAATGTACTATAGTACATAGGGGAAATACTTTGAACACTTTTCACAAGGATAGATAAATATGAGTAGGGACACAGCTCAGTGCACCTTTCAGGGGAGGACCAATTTCATGCAAGTTTTGGTTTCTTACGATACAACAGTTTCTTACTATCTCACCCGTGTCGATCCTGACATTGACTGGAAGGACTGAGAGCCATGTGTTCTGCACAGTTGATGAAAACTCTTGGACACCTCTATGGTCCTTTAAAAGCTAGGAAGACCACGCCAGAGCCGCTGGTTCAGCTGATACCCATTTGGCCAGATATGCCACCAGGTGCCTCACACGTGAATGGCTCATTCCAGTCGCCCGTTTCAGAAACTCTAACTCATAACTCCTACAGCAATCTAATGAGGCGTGGGGGAGGCAGCCTGGGTGTTTTTATTCCCTCTATGAAAGACCGGTGCTGATCATGTGCTCTCTCAAGTCAGGGGATGAGTCAAGGGGAAGGCCAGAGAGAGCCCAACCCAAGCTTAAAAATCCCAGTCCCCAACCTTAACTGTCACCACGTACCTTTTGCCAAGCCCGGGAAGATGTTGGACTGAATGACGTATGTGGATACATATTAGCAAGTATCATGTGGTGGCTTTTTAAATTTTGAGATAATCTTTAAAAATAGTAAACATGAGAACAACTTTCACATTTAACTTTCACAGAAGATGACCTTGGTAGACTTAACAGCAACTGGTGATGATGATGATGAAGATGATGGGAAAATCAGCTACCATGCACTGACAGCTCACTATCTGTCAGTACTGAGGCAAGCACTCCACATACATCCTCCTATTCATTCTCCAGACCCCTCTGAGACAGGTACTGTTTCCTCTATACAGATGAGGGACCAGGGCTACAGGTGGCACTTAATTCTCTTGGATGTTTGACTTGGAATCAGAATTTAAAGCAACAATGAAACTGTACCCGGCCTAACACGGATTCTTAAAATAGTGACGGATGATCCATCAACCCATGACAAACTATGTTGACAAGTTGGAGCTGTCAAGGTTCCTGTGGTCTCATGTGTTACTGGTGGAAAAAGTGTAATGCTTTTAATGCTGCAGAAAACTCACAAGACATTTGGCTACTCTGTAGAAGATATTCTAGAAGGCAAGAGAACTCCTAGGGGATAGGCTGCTTCAGACTCACTCCCATTACTGAAGCCCTTTGCAGACGGGGGGCACGTAACCCTGAGCAGCAGCCCTGCACAGGCTCACAGCTATGCAAGAAAAGGAAAAAGACAGAAAGAGCTGCCAGGCGAGCCACCTTCTCCAGGAAAGTAGGCCTCTGGCTCCAGCCCTGTGGAACTTCTACCCCATACCAACTCTACTTGTAGCACAACACTGCGACTGTGGCTCAGCGTGACAGACCAGCTGGAATGGCCAAGGAAAGGCACTGCTAAGATTATTAAGAATTGCCAGCATGGTGGTGCACACCTGTAATCCCAGTACTTGGGAGGCTGAGACAGGAGGATCACAGGTTTGAGACCAGCTTCAGCAACTTGGTGCGGCCCTCAGCAGCTTAGCAAGACCCTGTCTCAAAATAAAAAATAAAATAGGGCTGGGGGTGTAGCTCAGAGGTAGAATGCTCCTGGGTTCAATCCCCAGTACCGGGGAAGGGGGAGAATTATCAAGAACCATCAAGAACCACTTTCATCACTACTTAAGAAGGCAAGGTTGGACTGTCTTTTTAAGACCCTCATCCTCAAATGGTCAAACATTAAATTTCTAGCAACTTAAATGTTACATGCCCTTCAGCTTCACAGAAAACCTGACTATCAGAAATGATGTCATGCATCTCCTAAGGATTCTGAATAGTAGAATATTAGAGTTTTACTCTGGTTCCCCAAGGACCATGGAATCTTCTAGAGGACACTGGTCTGGGCCTCTGAAGTCTGGTTCTAGCCCTGGCTTTGGCAACAGCAGGCTATGTGCTGCCCCAGGCAGAACGTTCCACCTCCCTGCATCTCAGTCTTGGGCTCCTTTAGCTCCAACACTCAGAATCCAGGGAGTCCAAAGGAATAGGACTGAAAAAATTATATATTCGTGTCTAATACAATGTAATTCAGCATGCCTAACTGAACCAAGTGTGGGAACACAGAGGGCTAACAGAGTGCCATGAAAACGTTTCACCTGAATGCTTAAAATAGGCTTCCAAGCAATCCTAACAACAATAATAAAACCATAAATTGCTGTCATTCTAGCTGCATGAGATCCTCATTAGGGTCACTGGAAACTGTGAGAATGCAAGGATGGATAAATGTGGTCTGCTTATTCCGGGAATAGTGGGAAAGTTCGGAACAAGGTCAGGAATAGAGGAAAAAATAGAAGAAAATTTGCCTGAGAAATTAGATAGTGTCAGGAAGTTCCACACAAGCTGAGTTTGATTCACAGCCCAGGATTCTCTCTGTCAGAGCAGCCCTCATCGAGCCCCACTGGCTCTGGGCCGGGCCCACATGCTCAAGAGAGTCAAGACAAGTGCAACCCAAGGTGGAGCCCATGAGTCCTAGCTCATAGGCGGCCAACGAAGCGTTTCTGAAACTTTCACAGGCAAGGGAGAAGATAGAGAACTCATTTGTAAGGTACACAAAAGCTCTCCCTGCGGTAAAGGTCTAATAAGCCTCATGCTTTGAATGCCATGCTCTGAAATCTCCCCTTGTTCTAGTGGATTAAGTCAGTTAAAATATCTGGAACTGGGTCCAACAGAAGGTCCTGACATTCTTCTGAACATAGGTCACAGTTTCCACTCTGGAAGACTTCCAGCTTACTTTCAACCTACACTTTGCAGTTTACAAGGTCTATTCACATGTACTAACTCATTAGAGTTTTTCTAAATCCTTGGAAGAACGTAGAGAAGGCAGTCCTATCCTAACCTGTGCAGCAGCAGGGCTGGTTCAGGTGACTCCCACACGATCAGGTAGCTCATCACCTGCAACATCCATGTGCACGTTCATGCTCTTGGACTCTTTCATCCGGAATGGCTGCACTCAACTATTTCTTTCTGGAAACATTACTTAAAGACAACAGGGAGTTTAAGCAGGTCTCGGGCTCTGAATTGAGTAAGGGTTCAGACCATTAAAAAAAAAAGTGTTTTCCTCCAATTTTATCTCTTAATCCAAGAAGTCAGGGTCTAAGCATTTTTGAGCACCTAAGACAAACCCAGAACCTGCCTGAGATAGCACTAGAGGTGCAAGAGTCAGGACTGTAATGGCCTGGGCAGGCTGAAGGTGCTGCTGGTCCCAGGCACAGGGACATAAATGCAGCAGCCCATGACAGTGGCTGCACGAGGAGATGGAAGTTGCTGTAAGAAGGCTAATTTTGAAACCTTGACCTGGTCTACATATAGAGACTATCTTTGTCTGTTTTCTGTGGCTATAACAAAATATCCAAGACTGGATTGTTTATGAAGGAAAGAAGTTTATTTTACTCATAGTTCTTGAGGCCAGGAAGTCCAAGGTCATGGAGCCAGTGAGGACCGTGCCCTGCTTCAGCTCACGGAGGAAAGTGGGAGGGCGGATGGGTTCTTGTGGAAGGGACAAAGCAGGAGGGGTGCCTTGCTTTATAACCCACTCTTGTAGGTAACTAATCCAATCCCCTGAGATCAATGTAGGCCAGAGAAAAAGGCACAAATCACTCTTAACCTAATCAGCTCTTAAAAGCTCCCACCTCCTTTCAACACCGGTACTCTCAGGATCAGATTTCAATATGTGGTCTGTCCCCATATGAGTTTTGTCAGGGTGCACACCTGTAATCCCAGCACTTGGGAGGCCAAGACAGGAGGATCGCAGGTTCCAGGACAGCTGCAGCAACTTAGCAAGACCTTATTTCAAAATCAAATAGTAAGAAATAAAAAAGGACTGGGGGTGTAGCTTGGAGGGAGAATGCCCCTGTGTTCAATCTCCAGTACAAAAAAGAAAAGCAAATAATAAACGAACCACAGCAGATAGCAGATGTCGACCTACACTTGTGTGAGAACTTGAAAGCAGGCTATTCCCTTATCAGTTCTCCATCTTTTACAGGGAGAACAAAGAGGTATTCAAGAATAAGAATAAAACTCGAGGAAGAAGGAGAGAAGCAAGCGCTGGCTGTCCACACAGACATTCATCTCGGGGTTGTTGACTTTTGTGGGGCGCCCACTTCCTGGAAAACATCTTCACAAAAGGCGGATTGTTGTCACGTTCTACATGATGAAAATAGGGTTTTCTAATGGAAACTATTTTGCAATTCTTTAATACTTTCAATACTTAATATGATAATTTAGAATGTACCAGAAGAAAATTCGGTTGAAGTGAGAACAAAAAGAAAATAATGTGTTAAAAATCGGAAATATCGACATGACTTCACCAAGACATCAGAAGGACAAGTCCAGTGAGCGCCTGGAGGGAGTGAGATGGAGAATTATGGTCAAAGGAACAAGAAAGCACGATGTCCAGGAAAGCTGTCCGACTATACCACTTACAAGCTAATCTTGTGTTGAAATTATGACCGGGGTAAACAGAGCATAAAAGTTCCCAATCTATGCAATTTTCTCCAGCACCAGGATGCTTTTTTTTTTTCTGGCAAGTGGTTACTTTAAAACTTTTAGTACAAAGAAAAATGATCCCAAAAGTGTATTTAGATATTTTTAGTACAAAGAAAAATGATCCCCAAAGTGTATTTCTAAGACAGGGTCAGACTATTTTTGATGCCTGCAACAATGATGTGACTGCATATTCTGTTTATTTTAAATCTGATTCTAATGTTCTCTCCATAAACCTTTAAAATGGTTTTATTTTCCTCCCAGAGTTAAAAACATTGTGGCAAGTTTTACATGGCTGGTTTGAATACTTAAAAAACAGAATTATAAGAACTAATGCTTTCTAAAAAGTGTTTCCTGCTTTCTAGATTATTTTACATAAAAGCCAGTTCCTTTGGTAATCTGTGCATTAAAAGAAGAGAAGCTAGACGAGTGTGGTGGTGCACGCCTGTAATCCCAGTATTTCGGAGGCAGACACAGGAGGATCACAGGTTTGAGACCAGCCTTAGCAACTTAGTGTGACACTTACAAACCTAGTAAGACCCTGTTTCAAACCCCAAAATAAAAAGGACTGGCGGGGTAGCTTGGAGGTAGAATGCCCCTGAGTTCAATCCTCAGTACCACAAAAGGAGAGAGAGAGGGAGGGAGAGAGGGAGAGAAAGGAGAGAAACTAAATAGGAATCCTGCACAAGGACAATACCAATGAAACTTGAATTTTAACAGAAAATATTCTCTCAATGTGAGCCTCACAGTAAGGGGCCACAGTAGCCCCTCTGTTCAGAATGGCCAAAGGATTGGCTGTGCTTTCTGTAGGCACATGAGATGCAGGGATTTGGACCCTTAAAAGGGTCAAGGTCCTGTCCCTTCCAATTCAGGGACTACCCAGAAAATTCCAGTCGTTTATCACCTCAGTACATTTCTTCCATGTGACTGCGTTAACTGAAGTGGGCACTCCCAGATCCGCCTCATATTTTCTGCGAAGTCATGCCGTGCAAGCACTTCAAGAAAAGCCAACTGAACGCGCTGTGAATTCCATGATGAGGGCATATAAAACAATCACCTCACTCCATCTCTTTCCGGGACAATCTCTTAAACCACAACTGGACTAAAAATCAATAAAGACCTCATGGAAAGTTGATGTGTTCTGCAGTGACATCAGTTTTTGTATGGCTTTAGGTCCCTGGAAATCAAATTAGAGTTGGCCCTCTGTGTCTGTGGGCTCTGCACCTGTGGATTCAACCAACTAAGGATTTAAAATATTCGGGAAAAAAATACAAACTGTATTTGCACTCAACATGTAGACTTTTAAAAATTATTTCCTAAACAATATAGTGTAACAACTATTTACATAGCATTTGCATTGTATTGGTTTAAGCACTCTAGGGATGATTTAAAGTATATGGGTGGATGTGTATAGGTCATATGCAAACACCACACCATTTTATATAAGGGACTTCAGCATCTTGGGATCCTGATATCCACAGGGGGTCCTAAAACTAATCCCCTACAGGTGCTAAGAGTCAACTGTACTCTGTATTCATCATTTCCTCTAATTCTGCTTCATTCAGTCATCACTGGTTGGAAGCCTACCATGTGCCAGGTGTTCCTAAAAAAGCGTATTTTCCAGGGGAGCCAGGTGACCTGGGAGAGAGGCACGTGAGAGGCGCAGGGGAATTCCAGTGAGACGTGGGTGTGTGGGGTGGGCGGAACCACTTCGCTCATCTTCCCAAGGTGTCAAGTCTTACCTGAAAGTCTACAACACTGTGTGTGTGTGTGTGTGTGTGTGTGTGTACCTGGGGATTGAACCCAGGGTCATTCTACCTATGACCTACACCCCTGGCTCTATTTTATTTTGAGACAGGTTCTCACTATGTTGTTGAGGGTCTTGCTGAGTTGCTGAGATTGGCTTCAAACCTGTGATCCTCCTGTCTCAACCTCCCAAGTACTGGGATTATAGGTGTGCACCATCATGCCTGGCTTCTGTGACACTTTTAAAAGGACGCTTCCCTAAAAGTCAGGCACATACAGAAGATAAACTTTAACATCTTGTCACCAGGTGGTGTGAGGGCTTGGGGCTGCTTGGGATTGATTCCTGGTTCATTCTATACTCACCACCTCCAGCAAGTCACTTAATCTCTACACTTCTTTCTTTTCTTTTCCTTTCTTTCTTTCTTTCTTTCTTTCTTTCTTTCTTTCTTTCTTTCTTCCTTTCCTTTCCTTTCCTTTCCTTTCCTTTCCTTTC
>PVJS01022420.1:0-30539 GCA_004027185.1 Glis glis
AGATAGAGAGAGCTGAGGCTGGCCGCGAACCCGGATCCTCTGGTCTCCGCCTCCCAAAGTACTGGGATTGCAAGCGTGCGCCACCACACCCGGCTCTCTTTGATTTTCTGAATCTTAGGATTTGTTAAAAACACATTCAGGTGAGCCAGGTGGCACATACCTGTAATCCTTGTACTTGGGAGGCTGAGACAAGAGGATCAAAGGTTTTAAACCAGCCTCAGCAATTTAGGGAGACTCTCCTAGTGAGGCCCTGTTTCAGAGCAAAAATAAATAAATAAACAAATAAATAAATAGGCATGGGGGTGTAGCTTGGAGACAGAATGCCCCTGGGTTCAATCACCTGTTCCATCTTCTGTGGAAGATAGAAAAATACTATTCATTATGTAGAGATGTATATAATATATACACACAAATCATGCATATATGTGTGTATGTATATGAATATATATATATATGTATATATATGTATATGTATATGAATATATATATATATATGTATATATATATGTATATGTATATATTCAGGTGAAATTTTGCATCTATGATTAGTATGCTCAAATAGAAATGAGAGGGTCATTGTGAACAGGAGGTTAAGAGAGGTCAAGAGGCAGTTGACAAGCCAGCACACAGATAATACTACTGTCATTGAGTTGGAGATGGACATTGTCTAGAGAATGAGCAACAAGGGGTCAGAAACAGAAAACATGCCTGGGGGAGATGAGGGAGAAGAGAAGTGAGAAGAACAGCAATTTCAACACATCATCAAAGAAACATGCCTGAGGCAATCTAGAAACAGAGAAAGTGGACATCTCACCAATTCTGGACATGGAGTGGGATGAGAAGTCCAAAGTAAAAAGAAGGGTGTCCAAGCTGTTCATGGTGGCACGCACCTGTAATCCCAGTACTTGGAAGGATGAGACAGGATTATTGCAGGCTCAAGGCCAGCCTTAGCAACTTTGTGAGACTCCATTTCAAAATAACAGTAAATAAATAAATACATAAATACATAAATACAAAAAAGGGCTGGGGGTATTGCTTGGAGGTAGAATGCCCCTGGGATCGATCTCTCCCCCAAAGAAGTGTCCAAGATAAACTGAGTTGTGCCTCAAAAGGGTCAGGAGCCTGAAAAGATCTTCAAAAGCAGGGAACAATTGAGCTGAGACTCCACAGGATGAGATGGTAGTGAGGATGGGTTCAAGACTGAACACGAAGACAAAATGGGGACACAGTGTAGCTTCTCACACTGGAGAATCAGTATGGCTGAAACCAAGGATACCCACTGTCTGCCAAGGTCTGAATCTGCATAGACAGGCATGAGATCTTGAGGGATCTGGCCCCTCCGCTTGACCCTGAAGGTGGCGGAGTTGATGGAAGCAGAGGGACCTGCTCACAGCAGTGCCCTCGGAAGCTAATCTGATCTTGGTATCTGAGGGATTGCAGTGCAGAAAGGAAAAATAAAAAATGAAGATATATTAGGGAACAATTGAAAAAATTGTAATGAAAGGTGATGGTAGTATGTTTGGAAAAAAGGAACTAGACACAAGGCACATTGGGGGTGGAGTTTGCAAAGCATAGCGACCCACTAGATGTCTGGAGATAGAGAAATGTACAGAAAGGAACACGTTTACTGTCCTGAGCTTCTCACTGCTGGGAGATCCGGCTATCACTACTGGGAAGATGGAATTGAAGATAAGGCTTAGATTAAAGGAAAGCACGATATGTTTGCTTTGGAATTTGAGACGCTTCTGGGACATCAAGATGGAGGTGTTATCAGATGATCGAACCAGCAGGCATTAAGTTTGAGGAGGAGGTTTTGGTTGAAAATTTAGATTAGGGAGTCAACAGCATGGAGCTGACAACTGGGGCTGAGGAGGTGGATGAGACAGTTGGGAAACTAGAAAAAAAAAGCAAGGCCAGGCTAGGACACTGAGGATTGACAGGTCGATTTGTGTGTGACGAGGAAAGATACACCTTTCCATATGAATTGCTGAGCTATCCATTCAAAGCTTTTCATCTCTTCCATAGCTTGTTGTATGATTCTTCAAAGGAATGAGCCATCCACCCTCCTGATTCCTTTGCCATAGGAGATGGACTCTTATAAACTCATATGAAGCATAGGTCTATGTTGTAGACAGCTAAATACCCAGAAGCAAGCAGAGATGATAGCAAAACTTATTTTTTTTGTATTAGGAATCAAACTAATGAGCATTCTACCTCTGAGCTATACCCCCAACCCTTTTTATTTTTATTTTGAAACAAGGTCTCACTAAGTTGATGAGGGTTTTGCTAAATTGCTGATACTGATCTCGAACCTACGATCCTCCTGTCTTTGTCTCCCAAGCACTGCAATTACAGGTGTGCAGCACTGCACCAAGCCAAAACTGACTATTCTTGAGAATGTATTACTAGTCTATTTAACTTAGAAATACTTTCAAATCATGTTTACCGCACAAAAGTTGTTTAATTCGGTTCTAATAATTGAAAATCCTAACACTGTGTTGGCCATATCAGAATCTTCATTGAGTAAAATAAGGACAGTAATTCTATGTAGGAAACAGCATGAATTAAGGAATAACACCAGGAAAGCAAACAGTCTAACTCCCTGTTGAAACTTTCAGTGTAGTCAGTGAAAAAATGTATTTTGTCACAGCAGTGTCTATAGCATAGATAATGTTCTAACAACAGAAGGATGGATACGCTGAGACTGCAGGCTGCCCATGCTCATCCTCAGCAACAACTGTGAAATGTGCTTTATATGATTTTGCTGTTAGGGTGGCTATTATCAAAAAGACAAAAGATAAGATGTTCTGGCAAGGATGTGGAGCAAAGGGAACCCTATCCACCATAGGTGGGAAAGTAGATTGATACAGTCATCAGGGAAACAGTATGGAGGTTCCTCAAAAACTAAAAATAGAACTACAACTACCATATGATCCAGCCTTCCCACTTGTGGTTAAATTGCAAAGGGAAAGAACCAGTGTGTCTACATGAGAATCTGTACATCCAAGTTCATTGCAGCATTATTCACAATCGCCAAGACATGGAAACCATCTAGGTTCCATCAACAGATGAATGGATAAATAAAGTGTGGTATATATTATATATAATATACATATATAATGCATGTATGTACATTATATAATATAAATATATGTTTTCATGTAATATATAGAATGTACACATATACATATATAATATATATCACATGTATTTATATATTATACACACATACAATGGACCATTATTTGACCTCTCTAAGCCATGGCGGGCTCAGTAACCTAAGATTTTCTGAAACTAGGGAAAATACAGGTGATTTGGTTCAGCTATTTTTTCCTGTCCACAGGAGAAAATATTTATAATTTAGAATGTGGCCAGAACCAGCCAGGCGTGGTGGCGCACACTTGTAATCCCAGTACTTTGGGAGGTGGAGACCGGAGGATCCGGGTTCGAGGCCAACCTCAGCGCGCATGTGCACGCGCGTGATCTATCTCTCTCTCTCTCCTCTCTCCTTTCTCTCTCTCCTCTCTTCTCTCTCTCTCTCTCTCTCTCTCTCTCTCCTTCTCTCCCTCTCTCCCTAGTGAGGCCCTCCGCAACTTCGTGAGACCCGGTTTCAAAAATAAAAGCATAAAAAAATAGGGCCGGGGGTATTGCGCGGAGGTAGAATGCCCCTGCGTTCAATCCCCGGTACCGCAAAAAAAAAAAAAAAAGAATGTGGCCAGAACCAAGTCATCTCTAGAAACTAGTTTACCATGCTTACTTATAACTCCTGCCTTAAAAAGAGATATGATTCTCATTTGAGAAATTAAAAATATGTGAATTCCTCTAAATACACCCTACTTAAATCAGTAACAGAAATTCAAATGTATTTTTTCCAATTTATGTTTAGAGAAAACTAGATACTCATAATGCCTTATTTTATGATCTGCATGATTTGGGCTATTACAAGTATGCCCAAGACATAATTCTTTAAGGAAATCTTGGACCTTAAAAGTCATCCTATCCAAGCTAAGGAACAATGTCTCCCAGTCCCAGTCTTCCCTGCCCTTACACCCATCAGGCAGGGCCAGAGAGTTCCCTGATGGCTCTTTCCGGTCTTGTTTTTCCTGGGCATTTTTTGAGTGTCATTAATCAGTTCATACTGAACCCCAAAGAGAGATCAGGTGAGGAGCCAAGAAGAGATCTAAGAGATCTGTAACTGTGCTGACATCTCTGGTTTCTTTTAGCACCTGTGGACACCAACCATGTCCTCTTCATTCCTTCACATACCCCCTGAATCTGGGCCTCATTCCTTCCTCCTAAAGTAGACACAGACCCCAGGACCAGCAGCCTAATTTACAAACCAGAAGCAGCTCTGGCTACGGCTGATCAGCAGTCACCTATCTCAGGGGAACAAGCTCACATAGCAATTCATGGTGGGTGTGAATGTCAGAGCTACTAGACGAGGCTAGGTGTGGGCACTGTCTCCTCAGCTCACCCCCAGCAGGAGGAGAGTTGGTTCAGTGGAACCAGTAGCGAGGACTCCCAGACATCCAGGCTAATCAGACTGCGGATAGGAGCCCACTCATGTTTCCACCATGTTGCCACTATGATGTCCTGGAAATGTCACCTTATTCTCCAGTTTAGGTCCTTCTTAGTTACTGTAGGGTTGTCTTTCATCCAGAGTGGAAATGGATGCTCATGGTCATCTCTAAAGATACCTTCAAAAAGCCATTATGCAATTGAGATGTACAAAGCATTATTTATTCCACTAGTTGTGGGGAATAAAAAAAACATAATCTATCTCCTGTTCTCCTGAGTCACTCTAATTAAGGAAATAGATGTACAGAAATCACTACACTCACATAAATCATACATTTAAGGTATTCCATAGTAGGGCTTTGAAGAATAGGTTCTAAAGTAATGAAGGGTTTAAATGTGCTGTATGTACAGAGTAGAGAACTCTATTCTACTGGGTCAGTAATCTACAAGTTGAGAAATTAAAGCATGCTGTGCAGAATTGGACACATAACCAGTCTTCTGGGTGAATAGGTCAGGAAGTGATGTGCTGGACCATGGACCTCAGATGTGGCCAACCCAGCAATGCTGTAGTCCTGGTTTGCATTTATTCACATGCACAGTGCACAGCTCTCTGCCTGTGCAAGTCCTGGGCATGTCTCAAGAGGACGTGGCATCTGAGATGGGTGTGTCACTGAGACTGAACTCTGAGAGGCTGGTCATGGGGTTTGGATTCCTGTAATGGGCAGAATTAGAAGATGCAACTTGGGAAAGATATAATTTTAGAAGATATAATTCTTGAAGAAGCAGATGAGATGCTAAAAAAAGAAAACATTTGAAAAAATGGGAAGAATGATCTCATTCGATAGAAAGGAAGTGTGTGAGAAAGGGGGCTGAGAAGATGGAAATATCCTTTGCCATATCTTGGAAGACTGGTTCAAAACAGCTCTTCAAGCAGTCCGAGGCCAAGAGCAGCATCCTGAGGACCACAGGGAGAGTCACCGAGTAAAAACACCACTGGACATGAGAAGACAGCAATGGAACTGACAGAATCATACACAGCAGTGAACACAGAGCCAGGATAACTCTCAACATCCATGCGCTACCTTTGATCTTCCCAGTGACACATGGGCTTTGAGACAAAAAAGGCATGGTGGGAGAGGAGAGGGAAGGGCACTAATTGAGCACCCTGTGTCTGCCACCAGGGCTCTGAGCTGGGTGTGCTACACAGGCTGTCTGCCAACACTCTCATGAGCTGCATTTCATTATCATCATCTCACATATGGAGAGACAGAGTCACAGAAGTTAAGACACTAAGTGGAGACATTAGTGCTGACAACTCCAGGTTGACTGACACCCAGCCCATGATTTTTCCAATGTGGCCACTCCTTTAACTGGGGTAAAAATTTAAAATTCCTTTTTCACCCTATGAAATGTAATATACAATTAATTGTGGAGGCACAAATCACAGAAATAGATCTACCTAATTTAATGTTCATATTCATGGTTTAGAAAGAATTAGAGTCTTAATTGACATTTGGCAGTATTCGATGGTGCTGAGCTGCCTCAGAGAAGGGACCTCCACCATTATAAAGTACACAAACCTGGTAATAAGTGACATTTAGAAGATATTTACATACTTCTTGTCGAAAGGTTATGTCAAAACCGGGTTCAGGTCACATGTGAAATATCTGCTCCTGTTATTTTACAAATGTTCACTGTCAACAGGATGCAGGGAATTTGCCTTATTTAGGGGATATAATGAGTCAGATAAGCTACTCAGGGGGTCTTGAATGTGTATTTTCCTAAAGTCTTTGGAAGAGTATATTTTAATTGTTTGGGTTAGTATTTGTCTCCAATTTATATCTCATGAATGCAAAATAGAAGGTTTTGGACTCTTTGCCAAATTTTAAGCATTGATTTTAAATAGCAAGCTTGTGACTCAGACCTGAAGCAAGAAGGACAATCAGGGAAGAGAGAAGTGAGCTGGTCGACAAAGTCTGGCGATTTAATTTACCTCCAGGATGCTGTGCGTGCATCCTGATGTAACATGGCAGGCAGAGAAACCCATAGAAAACATCGCTGTGACACCATTCCTGGAAAATGACTTTTCCCTCCAACTAAAACCCTGCTTGAATCATGCAACTTTTTAGCTTAACTGTTTTGGACAAGTTCTCTGTTTTGGTAAATAGGTTCAAAATTTTTAAATATATATTTGTTCCTTTAAATATATTCACCATAAGTTACAGTTCAGTCTTAATTATGTCTTATGATCTTGTATTAATTACAAAAAAGCTGACTACCAGGGGCAGTGAGATCCAGTACAAAATGTTCTCCACCACTGTATGAGTTGTGTTCTTGTATTGACTCTTTCTATCCTCCTGGCTTCTCACCCCATTTAGCTTGCTCGTTGTGGATCCTTATTAAGCCCTTGTCAGTATGCCTGAAGTCTCAGCATCTGGTTTAGACCAAGGAATTAGATAACTGAGGATATTCTAATAGTTTAAAATAAGACATCAAAGTATAACAGAGACTATTAGGGAAGGGGAAGGGGCCCTGGGGAGAAGAAAGTGGAAGTAGGGGAGAGGATAACTGGGAGGGTGGGTATGATCAAAGGACATTATATGCATGCATGAAAATGTTACAAAGAAGTCAATTACTTTGTACAATTACTATGAACTAATAATTATAATTAAAAGGAATTAAAGATGAGAAAAATCAGATGTTCAAAGTGAGAGATTATCCTCAGAGTGGCATGCGTGAGAGGCAGAGCCTTAGCTCGCTGACATTATATACAGGCATGCCTGCCATAACATAATCTGTAGTGTTACAAAGAAGGCCATTATTTGGTACAGTTAATGTAAGCTAATAATTATTATTTAAAAATAATTAAAAATGGGATAAGTAAGGTGTTTGAAGCGAGGGATTATGGGATGAGTGGCATGTCTGAGATGCTGTTTCTTAACCTGCTGATGGTTTGATTTCTACTCTTTGGAGGCACACTTCTTGCTTTTCAGCAGTGTTGCTTTAAGGCTAAGTTTCTGAAATTTAGTGGTGTCCCTATAATTATATTTCTTAATCAGTAAAGTACAAATAACTATTGTATGGAGTTATGGAAAGCATAGGGTTTTATTATTTATTTATTTTATATTTTTATTGGTGCATTGTAGCCACATATCATAGCAAGTTTCAAAGTACAAACATGCACACAGGTCTTGGTGTGTTTTCCTTCAGGTCCCGCCCCTCCCCATACGTAATAGTGAGATTGGTAGTGATACCCTCTGTTCTTGAAAAATAGTATGTAGATGTCCTCCTCTATCTGCTGTAAGAGAAAACCCTAATATTTCATGGTTAATGATATCCTGTGTTCCCTATATTATTTTATTATTAAATAGATAGTTCAAAAGAATGTCTTACCTTTCTTTCTTGATTTGGGGAGTGGAAAGTAAGTCCTTATATATTTCTTCTTCCTGTTGTAACTGAGAGAGAAATCGAGTCTTTTCTCTTGCCCAGCAGCCTTCCAACTCAAATGTTTTTCTCACCTTAAAGGCTTGTGAAATGGAACCAACGCTAAGAAAGTGAGTCAGATGCACGAGAGTTTGTGACTCATGGCTAACTCATTCAGAATACAGGACCATACTCTTTGTTTTACAAATAAAGAAACTGAAGCCCAGAGAAGGGTTCAACAACTATGTTCAGTGGTACAGCTGGACATAAAACCAGGTGGTCTGGCTCCAATGTTCTTATCTTAGAAAGGCGGTCCGCAATTCAGATAATACGTGCCACACCAGTACAAAGTGCTAACTTGTCTGAGAACAACCAGGTTTCTGCATGTAAAAAGCCAAAGAAGAAGGAATGTAATTTTATACAACAAAACATGGACATTTATTAATTGCTAAAAATGCTTACACATACAATAAGTATGTATGCCGGGAGGAGGCAAGATTTAAAGAAATATAAGCACCTTTGGTATCACTTGGCATTTTACCCAAATTCTACCAGTGAGCAATCAGACTTTACTCTGACCTGATCCTGTCTATCAGCACCAAGTAGAACCTCATCCTAAGACCTTTTCCTCTAACAACAGATCATCTCATTTTAAACCCAGAGCCATAATGTCACATTGAGAATCCACAGCAGTTTTGACATTGAATGTGCTTGTTGGTAGGTAGCTTCAATCATTTTTATTTGTTTGTTTTTCAATTTCTCTGGTAAAACCTAATCTGAGTCATCTGATACTAGCCTATTTGCAAGTCTGTGTTTTAGTGCCCAACGGCCTTTGAACGCATATAGCAATAATGGTCGCAATGGTAAGTAGCAGAGTAGCCATGGCTATGCTTCGGTGCTACCTGCTGCCTGTGTCTACACAAGAATGCCACACTGGCAGACACTGGTACGTGACATTCATTGCTATATGTCCAGCATACAGTGTAGCCAAACACATACCAGCTACCTAATCAACATTACTTTAGTAAATGAATGAATGATTAAATGAATACCTACCTGGCTTTCCATTTAGACTTCCCAATTGGATCCCTTACATCTTCCCTGAGTTAGTAATAGAAATGAACCTATAATTGATTAATGAACAAACTCTACAGACATCTTGCTATTTAATAGCCTCATTCTATAAAGCCACTTAGTATAATAACTGGTTCATCTTTGGTTATTACATCTTTAAAAACTTCATTTCTACTCTTAAAGATAATTTCCAAATCCTTGCATAAAAGTAAACATTTTTATTTTAAAAAATGCTCGCAAAAACACAACAAGGATTAGCACCGCAGGTTCTATTCTCAGCCAGGTAGACATGGTTTGAGCTCTCATAGAATGGCCAGCTAGTTCTGAGTCTAAGGGCAACGTAATGCCTTTGATTCCCAGTTTCCTCGTCTACAAAGTGAGGCTACAAATAATTACCCCATAAAGCTGATAGAACAGCAAATTAATAACTTGCCCATGATCCATACATAGCATTCAAACATGGTTCCCTTGGCTCGACATTGACCAATTTATGATGTGAAAACCTTATGAGGTCCTCTAGGAAGGCACTGGGGAAGAACGGTCCTGAGGCAGAAAAGACAAGTAGTAGTTTATTAGGGAAATTAGATTAGGAAAGAGCATTCCAGACTGAGGTGAGCTGTTTCTGTGGCTGGCTGGGCTGAAGACTGTAACAGGCTCCTCATGAACAGCACAGTGGGAAAACTCAGACAACCTGCCATGGATCAGTTCTTAATTTAAGATCATGCACGGAATGTATAAAATAAGGGGAGTGGAGTAAAGAGGAAAGCTTCCTAACAAGCATTTGTCATTCATGGTTGCTGTTAGTTGGGCAGAGAAAAGAATTTAGCAGTGAAGCTGCAATCTGTTTCTTCACCAGGTTTGGAGGAAGTCTGTTTTCAAGTATCGATGGGGAGATGGTAATTATGGTGTTATTAATAACAAAGCGGAAAGCAGATCTCCTCTTGCACACATCCTGTGTAAAGCTGGAAGGAGAAGCCAAACCCAATCCCTCTTTCACAACATTTATATTCCAGAATCCAGTCGGACATGTTTTCATTCAAAAACGATTCTTGATTGTAAACTCAGTACTTGGGAGGCTGAGACTCGAGGATCCAGGTTCGCAGCCAGCCTCAGCTACTTAGTGAGGCCCTCCACAATTTAGCGAGACCCTGTTTCAAAATAAAGAATAAAAAATAGGCCTGGGGGTGTAACTCGGAGGTAGAATGCCCCTGGGTTCAATCCTCAGTACCGCAAAAAACCAAAAAACAAAAAACAAAAATGTTTCTTGAATTTAAAAAACTGTAGTGAAGTAAATCAGATTAATCCTACTTACTGAAGTACAAATCAAGCCATGTCTTTCATTTGCAATCATGATAAATTCAAAGCAACAGGAGCATCATTTCAACTCTTCTGGAGTTCAAGTATTTATGTGGTGCATCAGCAATTGTCTGTATTGCTCTTTCAATGCTATGTAAATGAAGAGCTAAAGGAAAAGAGAATATAGACATAGGGTACAGACACGATTCCCTGTTATCTTTCCTCTCTTACTTCTTGTTTTTCTTTTTCTTTCAGTTCCACCTTTTATCCAACCCTTTGAGTTCCCAAGATTCTCCATTGGGCAGCGGGTCTTCATCCCGTGTGTTGTGGTCTCAGGGGACTTACCCATCACGATCACCTGGCAGAAGGATGGCCGGCCGATCCCAGCAAGCCTGGGGGTGACCATCGACAACATCGACTTCACGAGCTCCTTAAGGATTTCCAACCTCTCCCTCATGCACAATGGGAATTATACCTGCATAGCCCGGAACGAGGCAGCAGCCGTGGAACACCAAAGCCAGCTCATCGTGAGAGGTAAGCAGAGACAAAGGCCGCGTGGCATCCGCACAGTGGAATTTAGCAGTGCTCAAAGATGGTGTGCCTAAAATATCGTGAATACAACAAGAATTCATAGAATTTCATTCTCCCATTAAAAAATAACTATTTACCTAAAATCTGACATTTCAAATAATTAGCCAAGAAACTTGTGAATGAAAAGGTGGGAGCCAGGGGATTTAATTCATAAAATAGGGCTTCCATCTAATTCAGTGATTTTTTGAGAACCAAAATTTGTCAGCCCTTGCCTTATGGTGTTTATTTTACATAGAATTTCTTATAAATTTCTTATAAATTTATCATTTAGATAAATGGCTTTCAAAAATAATATTTGTGATATATGCCAGTGCCATATATCACAGTTTTTATTAAAAGATATGAAATAGGAGCTATAAACATGTATATTAAGTTTTAGAAATGTGGTTTCTTTACCCCTCTCTTCTTTTATATTTATTAATCTTTTACTGGTGTATTTTAATTGTACTTCATAGCAGTGCATTCATATAGACATATAACATCGCTTAGTCTGTTCTTTGCCCTTCTCTTCTATTTACTATTGAATCTGTCATTATTTTGGGAAGCTATTGAAATATTTTTGAATTTAGCATAGTGTGGTAGTATTTATGGAAAAATTAAAGCAGCATAGGCTAGCTGTAGAAAACATTGGCATTGGTATCTAACATGTAAGCATCAGTCTTATTTCAAATATTTACACAAAAATTGTATTAAAGTTCACACTCTGCATCTGTGACTTAAGCATCTAGCTTCCCCTAAACCTGATGAGCATGGATATTCTGTGATTTAGTGATTCTCCCAGAATGTACTATTCACCCACATGACAAAGGTAACTGTATGAAATTAAAGGTTTGCATCAATGTTAATCATTTGCATTTTTAAATTTCCAAACATTGGGGTCTCAGTGTAATTGTTAGAAGAAGGATGATTTCTGTTATCTTCAGGATCTTCCATAGACCTCAGCAGACTTTTCCCCAAGCAGTGGATTCCTCTGTCCTTCCTCAATTCTCAGCCCGTATCCCCTGGCCACCTCTTCTTCCTTTCAGACTGAAAAGGAATGCATTTCCTCCCTTCTGCCTACAAAAGAACATGTTGATCCAGGTGTGGTGGTACACACCTGTAATCCCAGAACTTGGGAGGCTGAGATAGGAGGATTGTAGGTTCCAGGCCAGCCTCAGCAACCTAAGGCAACTCTGTCTCAGTCAACATTTTCACTGATATAACCCAAAGGTCTGACCATGCAGCATAGAGGAAGAATGACTTATTAGCTCATAGTTCTTTTTGTAAATTCTGGGGTTCAGTCCATGTGAGGCCAGAGTCTGAAGCTCAGGGCATGGAGCTTGGCGTGGCCCTCACGTGGTGGAGGCTGGAAGCAAAAGCACAAGCAAGGGGATCAGGGACCATATATAATCCCCAAGACCACACCTCCAGGGACCCACCTTCTCCAGCCATGCCCTACCTGCCTAGGTTACCACCAAGTAAATCCATTATAATGGATTTATCCACTGATGAGATTACAACCTAGCCTCATTACCAAAATTGCTACCTTGAGGGATAGGGGGACATTCTAAATCCAAACCATTATGCCCTGTTTCGAAATAAAAAGGCCTGGGGGTATGGCTAAAAGGTAAATTGCCCCTGGGTTCAATCCCCAGCACCAAAAAAATGTGATACACATCTAGAAGTCATGTAAAGAAGCTAACTTTGCATTTCTGGGGAAAAAATCCCAGAATAAATGAGCTACCAAGTACCACTTCAGTTAGATACAAAGTAAAAATATTAATGACAGGTTTTTGGTTTTTTGCCTCATTCTTTTGAGTATGAGAATTGGGGCACTTGATTTTTTTCTATGTTTTTGAAGATAAATAAGAATGGGAGCCAACTTAGTCTCTGCTTCTCATGTGTTTCTTTGAAGCAGACCTGACCGTTGACCATGGTTTGTGAAGGGCAAAATAGAACTTCAGCCTGTCTTCAATATAATCTTTTGTGAAGGATCCAGGTCAGGGAACAACAATGATAGATTAAAATGTACATGGATGTTCTTTGTATCGCTTTCCCTTGGAGGAAAAGAGACCAGACTTGACCAGGACAGAGGTCAGACAATATGAAACCGAGTCTCGCTATTTGGCATAACATAGCTGATGACAATCTGATTAACAGCTCCATGTGATTGTTCTACAAAAATTAAGCTTCTGTTAAATGTATAGCAAATCATCAGTTAGGTGATTTAGCCCTGAGAGAAAAAGTGCACTTCACAAACAGTCAATGTGACTGGGGACATTGGCAGAGATGAGATGATGTGGGGCAGTGGTTCTTACTGGACAAGGCTGTAGAATCTCCTTGGAGATTAAAGAAAACAGCTGTGTGTTTTCTGGTCCCTACCCAGACCAAATAAATGAACATCTTTGGGAGCAAAACCATCAATCATGTCTGGGAAATTATTATTTTTTTCTTTTCCAAAATCACCAATGAGCAGTCTTCAATTTTTTCCACATATTGGGATTGCCTGTGGAGCTTTAAGAAGTCCTGATTCCCAGGCTGCCCCCCATACTAATTCAATAACCATCTTTGTAGGTGGTACCCAGATATCAATAATTCACAAGATCCCCAAGTTGATTCTGATATACAGCCTAGTTTGAGTTCTAGTGCTCTGAGAAATTTGAATACCCAAACATTTTAGAAGTCTGTTTTTTTCCTCCATGGACAGAGGCCATTGGTGGCTCTATCCAGGGTGCTGACAGGGCCTGATTTATCTTTTTAATTATCTCACTAGCAGCTAAGTGAAGAAAGGACTGGGCCAGAAGGCAAGGAGAGTACTTAAGAGGCTATTTCAGAAGCCCAGGCAAGATAAAATTGCCTGGGGTGAAGACCATAGTGGTGGAGGTAATTAGAAGCAATTGAATTCACGATATGTTTTGGAGGTAAAAGAAACAAAACTCGTTTTTAGAGTGAATGTTTTGATGAGAGAAGGGGGAATCCAGATGGAAGCACATTTGTTTGCTTGATCACAAGGTGAATGGAAGTGTCCTGGACCAAGGCAAAGAAGCATCAAGGAGCAGCAGATTTGACAAAGGGAGGAGCAAGAGGGCCAGGTCTCAGGTGCTCCAGCATTCAGAGTTCCAGAGGAAGAGGTGGAGGAATCATCCAAAGAGACACAAGGGGGAGGAGAAAATCCAGTGGACTGTGGGGCCCTGGAAGCCAAGCAGGAAATATGTCAAGAAAGAAGGGTAATAAAGAGTATCAAAGCCTACAGAAGACAGAAAAAGAGGAAAACAGAACCAGCCATGGGTTTAGGGAGATGGGTACTGCTTGAAGAGTATCATCACTACAGCAAATGCCTGATGAGAGGAGCTGGGGGAAAGAAAGGGGCGCATATGTATGAACCCCCAAAATGCAAACCTTTTCATATTTTCAGGAATGTTGCCACGATAGAAGGCATAATCATGGAGAGGAAGTTGGAAACAGACACAGGACAAGGGAAGGTGATACTTTTCAGACTGGATATGCAATAGCATGCTTAGATGGTTATGGGAATAGGTCATGGGGAGGGGGTAGTAACATCACAGGATAAAGGGGAGATTACAACAGGATCTAAATCCCTGAGTTCATGAGTCCAAATCGGGGTCTGTACACAGTGGAGGATGTCCAAAGTAGTATATTAACAACCATGGCATGGCTCTGGAAGGTAGAACCAGCTGAAATGATTGGAAATTAGAGAGGGCCTATTTTGAGTCAAGTAAATTGAAAAACAAACACAAAATTTATCTACTGGGACCACCAGAGAGCAACAGGTATTGTATTTATCATCTGACCATAAACAACTGTAAAACTGTAGTATATATAAAGAACAGTTTTCAGGCGTGCAACAGGCAGCACAGGACTGTGACCCCTGAGAGAAGAGAGTGCACGAGGTGAGCTCCAGGGTCACCCGAGACTTCTGCTTGGGGCACTGTCCAAACTATAGAGGAGGGGTGCAGACCCAAACAAGTAACTGGGGATTTGCTGGGTGAGGAAAGCAGAGATAGAAATTTCGAGCTACTGAGAAGTCTAAATATCCTGGGTTAAGGTACTGGAGATTAGGGAGCTATTCAGAGGAAGCACTCTAGAAATCTAAATAGGGCTCCTTTATGATATTTAACCAAACACTATGTTTCACATACACAAGGCGAGACTCCACAAGATCTAGCAGAGGTTACATATAGCTTGGAAGTGTTGGAGTTCTGATTTTAACTAGCCATAATAGAGAACATGTGGAATTCACTGTAACCTCAGAAAGATTACATTCTACCAGTGGGGCTAATCTATCCCTGGGCCACTCCTAAAAAATCTAGGGAGATTCTTGCCAGTAAACTTCTTTACCAGTAAATTCATTGACTGCAAGAATAATATTTGATACTAAGAGCAAAAACAAAAACCAAAACAAACAAAAAATAAGCCAGAGAGGAGAGATAAAAAGATAGTGAGAGAGAGATCCAGGAGGGGAAATAAAATATGTTTGAATAATGATGATGGAGCATTTTCCAAGTATGATGAAAAATATGAATCTATACATCAAAAACTCAATGAAACCCAAGAAGAACAAGCACAAAGAAAACTGGGCTATGGCATATCAGAATAAAAAATTTAAATGCAAATAATAAAGAGAAAATATTAAAGGCACTCAGAAATTAGGTGCATTCCATATAGGGGTACAAATTAAGAAAACTTCAGATATCTTACCAGAAACAATGCAAGCCAGGAGAAAATGGAATAGTGTCTTAAGGATATTTAGATAAACAAAAGTTGAGATAATTATTTACAAATAATCTTTCTTTCTTCTTTCTTCTTTTTTTTCTTTTCTTTTCTTTTCTTTTCTATTCTTTTCTTTCTTTTTCTTGCAGTACTGGGGATTGAACCCGGGGCATTCTACCTCTGAGCTACACCCCCAGCCCTAATTTTTAATTCTTTATTTTGAAATAGGGTCTCACTAAGTTGTGGAGGGCCTCACTAAGTAGCTGAGGCTGGCTGCGAACCTGCGATCCTTCTATCTCAGCCTCCCAAGTACTGGGATTACAAGCATGCACCACCATGCCCAGCTCTACAAATAAACTTTCACTATAATATATATTAAACTATTTTTGTCAAGTTAAAAAATGATTCCAGATGAAAACTTTGCTCTAATGTGGAATGAAAATCCAAATATGACAAACTTATTGCTAAATAATAAAATTATTTTCATTTTTGTTTCTTTTATGAATATTTAGATGTGAAAATGACAACAATGTATCATGGGATCATAACATGCAAACATAAAGTATACACAATAAGAGCATGAAGGATGGAGAGAAGAAAATGGAAGTTGACTATTGGTTTTAGGTTAGACATGAAGGGGAGAAGTGATTTGAACATAGACATTGATAGTTAAGTATGCACAGTGTAAACTCTAGAGAAATCCACAAAAAAATGAAACACAAGTATAACTAATATTCCAATAGAAGGAATATTAACAGATGAGTAAGATATACTCCATTTATAAGAGAAAAATAGGAAAAGTAATGAAGAGAAGATGGGAGAAATGAAAAAGTAAATAGGTGGATGATAAACTTACACATAATCATATTAATACTTACATTAAAGTATAAATGGTCTAAATATACAAATTAAAATAGAAATAAAAAAGCAGGATTGGAGTGCATGCTATCTATGGCAGCTAACTTGAATGCAATAATATAAATAGATTGATGTAAAATAATATGAAATATCAACCATAAAAACTTTTTTTTTGTTTTTGGTACTGGAAATCGAACCCAGGAGCATTCTACCTCCAAGATAACCCCCCACACCAACAGTTTATTTTTGGTTTTGACACAGAGTCTAAGTTGTTAGGACCTAGCTAAATTGCTGAGGCTGGTCTCAAATCTGCAATTCTCCTGTCTCAACCTTCCAAGTACTGGGATTATGAGTGTGCACCACTGCACACCTGGCATCAGTCACAAATTCTCATTGCGTTGTGTCAATATTAGACAAAATACAGAACTTAGGACAGGCAATATTTCTCAGTAACTGATAGAACAAACAGAAAATCAGAATGAACAGCAGCTTGAGTTACAGTATCAACCAACATAAGCCAAATTGATATTTACAGAACATTTTACCTAAGACTGCAGAATACACATTTTGCATTGACAATAAGATAACAATTTGTGATGTTTAGGGCTAGTAAGTTTGTTGTAACTTATAACAACAGCCATATAAAACAAATATAAAGACATATATCACTGTACTCCCAAAACTTTAATTAAAAGGATAACAAAAATATTATAGATGAAGCCGTGGGTTCACACCTCAGCACTGCAAAAAGAAAAAAAAAAGGACAGAGATATTATAAACAATTTATGCTAGTACATTTGACAATTTAGATCAAGTGATTGATTATTTGAAAGAAATAATCAAAATGGACATAAAAGAAAAACTGAATAATCCTATATCTGTCATAGGAAATGAATTTTTGTGCCAAAAACTTTCCTCAAACAACTGAAGGCCCAAATTTCTTCATTTGTAAATTATAAAAAACATTTAAGAAAAAATAATGATATGTTCATAAAACTCTTTCACATAATAAAGGAGAAATAAACAGTTCTCAATTTTATTTATGATACAGTATAGCTCTAACATAAAAAAATTAATAAAGATATTGCACAGAGCCGGGCATGGTGGCACACGCTTGTAATCCCAGTACTTGGGAGGCTGAGACCAGAGTATCTGGGTTTGCGGCCAACCTCAGCTACTTACTGAGGCCCTCCACAACATAGTGAGACCCTATTTTCAAAAAAAAAAAAGGGGCCGGGGGTGTAGCTCGGAGGTAGAATGCCCCTGGGTTCCATCCCAGTACCCCCCCAAAAAAAAGATTGCACAGAGGGAAAATTGTTATTTCTCATGAATATAGATGCAAAAATATTTAACAAAATATTAGCATACTGAATAGCAATATTCAAAATGCATAACATATCAGGAGAAGGTGGGCCCTCTCACAGGAATGCAACCTTGGTTTACCACTCAAAAACCAATCAATAAAATTCACCACATTAACAGAATAAAGTAGAAATCCATAGATATGAATATGATAAATGGAAAGAAATCACCAGAATTTAGCATCCATTCCTGATTTTAAAAACCTCTCAGAAAAAAAATAGTAGCAGGGAATACCCACAAGATAATGGAAGATACCTATGACAAATAGATAGTATTTTATACTCTTTAGTTCCATGTTTGGAAACAAGACACATGTTTACTCTTTACACATGTGCTTAATGTAATTCTATAGGTCATGTCCTTTGCACTAAAACAAGAAAAAAAATAAGGTTTTACATTTGTAAAAGAAGGCACAAAAATGCCTACATTTGAGAGATAAAATATTAAGGAATATACTGATATGAATGTTATATAACTAATAAACAAATATAACACATCCATAGGATATAGTCAATACAGTCAATTTTATTTCTATATAATAGCAAAAACAACTGGAAGATGAAACTATGCTCTTCCAAGCATCAAATATTTAGGGATAAATTTAGCATTATATACACCAAATACTACAAAGTGTGGCTGAGAAATTGAACAATCCTAAAATAAAATCCCAGCAAACTTTGTTATAGAAATTCAATAACTTTTCTAAAACTTGTATGGAAATAAAAAGGGCCTAGAATAACCAAAGTGGTTTTTAAATAAAGAACAAACCTGACGAGTTAAACTCTGACTAAATTTGAACTAAAATATCCAACAGGACAAACTTGGGAGTTTGTGTTATATAGATTCCATAATAGGTCATAGTTTTGATTTCAGAAAATTGATCTCCTTTAAATAAACCATAACGAATATCAAAGCAACTTCCTTTGGGCATACTTTTCATTTTGGTTGTCAAGATAATGGCTAAAATGAACAAATCAGATAAGGACTGCAAGATACTCTTAACTCTCCAAGGAAGCATTCTCTCTTTTAAAATCTTTATCTGTACCAATCTGCATTTTGTTTTCTCAAAAACTTTTCAGTGGTAAGTTCAGTATTTTCATGTGTTTTACTTGCCAGGAAAAAAAAATTGCTGAGCTGTAACTCTTTGAAAGATCATTGAGTGGTTACAAATATATAGTTTTATACCCACTCTCAAATAGCTATACATTTTCCCTTCTTTTTTATTTTTTTATTATATTTATTGGTGCTTTGTGTTTATATATATATATATATATTTTTTTTTTTTTTTTTTGCGGTACCGGGGATTGAACGCAGGGGCGTTCTACCTCCGCGCTACGCCCCCGGCCCTAGTTTTTTATACTTTATTTTGAAACCGGGTCTCACAAAGTTGCGGAGGGCCTCACTAAGTAGAGAGAGAGGGGAAGAGAGAGAGAGAGAGAGAGAGCTGAGGCTGGCTGCGAACCCGGATCCTCCGGTCTCCGCCTCCCAAAGTACTGGGATTACAAGCGTGCGCCACCATGCTGGGCGGTGTTTATACATTTTGATAAGTGTCAGGGCATCAGAAGCATGCATGCACACATTGCTCATTTAGCCCTCCCTCAAATCCCACCCTATTCCCTCCCCCTTCCCTCCTTTCCGTGCTCAGCATAATGATTGACTCTGATAAGTTTGTGTATATACATAGTGTGCATTAGTGTATTTCCCTCTTCCCCCCTCCCATCTCCCTCAGTTAGGTCACCTTCTTTGCTCAACTAAAGTTTTCTCCTTCTTTGTCTGGAGTCCCTTCTAAGTCCCATTCTCCCTAGCTTCCACATATTAGGGAGAACATTCAACTTTTCACTCTTTGTGACTGACTAATCTCACTTAGCATAATGTTCTCCAGTTCCCTCCATTTTCCTGCAAATGATGTAATTTTGTTCTTCTTTATGGCTACGTAAAATTCCATTGTTTACATATCCCAGTTTTGTAATCCATTCATCTGTCGATCTCGATCTCTTCCTTCCTTCATTATTAAGCAACAACGTACTTAGCACCTATTCAGAATCGCCAAGCTCTGGAGTAGTTACTGGAATCATGAGAGTGCATTTCCTCCCATCATGAGCTTCCAGTCCAATGGGAGGAGACAGGTGACAGGTGGCCTGACCAGCAGTAGGGCCCCAACCAAAGAAGAAAGGAGTGTGGTCTAATCTTAGAATAGGAGACATAGGAAGCAGATTCCTGGAGGGAAGGAGGAAGGATCCTGAATGATCAGGAAATACAGCATCTAGATAAGAAGGCTGAAAGGAAGAGGACTTGTTCTGGAGGAAGCTCTCTCCCATGTAAGGGATGGGAGGTTGGAGAGAGGAGAAGGCACTAACTTACTTGTGCATGGACTGGTGTGGCTAGGGAGGAAAGTGCAGGATGAGATTTCAGATCTATCTGCTTCACATCTCAGATCTTGTGTCCTAAGAAAGAGGTCTACAGGTCATGTGAACCTATTAGGGGATTTAAAACAGAAAAAAACACATGGTCCATGACAAGATGGGTCCTGAATTTGAATAAAGTAAGTCAGGGAGCAGAGCGGAGGCCTTCACTGTCCACCTGAGAAGTAGCAATGGCTGGAGCTAAGGGGCAGCTGCAGGAAGGACAGGAGGAGACCCGCTTGGAAGAGTCTTTGTTGCATACGATGACCAATTGTATGAAGGAACCATAAGAAGTTAGATGACAAGCCCTCTCCCCACGCGAGCGGCTGGCCCAGGACTGTTCTAGGCCTTTGAGTGTAGGGCTGCTTCAGGCCACAGATGTCTTCCATTCTCTTTGCTCTTGGATCACACCAATGGGGACAGGGAGCTTTCTCCTGCACAGTGAGCGCCTGCTGTGGTGAGGGCCCCCTCTCCCCTGGTAGCTGGAGTTCAGGAGTCTGCCCTTGGAATCTCAGCTTTTAATGCAAATGGCCAAGTTGGGATTTTTATCACTACTTTAGCTGGAGTGTATACTGAATAAGCTAAAAGAGAATTTTTTGGGGGGTGTGGTACTTGGGATTGACCCCCATGGGGGGAATGTTCTACCTCTGAGCTATACCCCCATCCCTATTTTATCCTTTATTTTGAAACATAATCTCACTAAGTTGTAGAAGCCCTTGCTAAATTGCGGAGGCTGGCCTCAAACCTACAATCCTCCTATCTCAGCTTCCCAAGTACTGTGATCTTCTAAGTGAAATGAAAACTCTTACTCTCTATCACTGCCGTTTAGAATAAAGAGCATTGCACATTGCAAACCTTGGACTTAGCCATTAACTTCAGAACACAGCCTGTCATTTGGTTCATGAAGAAATGCAATGATAGTTGCGGAAATGCAATACATGTGCAAGTAACAAAACACATCAACAAATAACTCCATGGACTTTTATTTTAATCTTTAACTGGAATTGAGAAATGTTTCTCTCTCAGAAGCTTTAATGTTTTTGGCCCAAAATGTAGCTTGGGGAAATAGAAACAGAATGAGGAGCCGGGGGGCTTTGAAATTGCCTGTCACAGTGAGGGTGGCTGGAGAGTCTCAAGGTTACAAAGTGTTAATTACAAGATCAAAATGAACTTTGATAAGGCACAGATCAGTGCTCTTGCTATGTCCACAAAAAGCTTCATTGAAGAAGCGAGCTCCATCAGCCTTGATATGTGAGTAGGGTTTAGAAAGAAAAGGAAGAAGCGGGGCACTGTTGAACATGCCTGTAATCCCAGTACTTGGGAGGCTGAGACAGGATGATCGCAGGTTTGAGGACAGCCTCAGCAACTTAGTGAGACACTCAGCAACTTAGCAAGACCCTGTTTCAAAATAAAAAAGGACTGGGCATGTAGCTCAGAGGTAGAATGTCCCTGGGCTCAACCCCCAGTATAAGAAGAAGAAAGAAGAGGAGGAAGAGGAGGAAGAGGGGGAGGAAGAAGAGGAGGAGGAGGAAGAGGAGGAGGAGGAGGAGGAAAAGGAGGATACAATGATAATACTGGGACTTTAGGAAGACAGAGTCCACATTTCTGCTTGTTCATTTTATTTTTTCTTTCTTATTTTTTTTCTTTTGTGGTACTGGGGATTGAACCCAGAGGCATACTGTCTCTGAGCTACACCCCCAGCCCTTTTTATTTTTTTGTTTTGGGAATAGGGTCTTGATAGGTTGCTAAAAGTCTCACTAAGTTGCTGAGGCTGGCCTCGAACCTGCGATTCTCCTCTCTCAGCCTGTCAGGTACTGGGATTACAGGTGTGTGCCATCATGCCCAGTATTGTTCATTTTCTCTATGACTTTGGAACAAGATTTATTTCTCTGAGCCTTAGTGTCTTCATCAGTAAAATAGGAATCGTGGGTGTGAGCCCCTGGAGTTTCAGAGAATTTATGTTATGGTCACAGCACCAGGAAAGCAGCAGAGTCCTCCAGTTGCTGTCTACTTAATTAATGAGGAAAGGGAGGACAAAAGTGCTCAAGCATCTTTCGTGAGATCATAGGGTACAGATAAGATGGAGAGGCTATGCCATGGTCAGAGGTAATCTATCCACTTGTTGCCAAGAACAGGGACTTGCTTGATGTTGGGATGGTGGGGGCCACAAATGCCTTTGAACCCATTGTTCTGAGGAAGGAAGGTGAGTCTGGAAGCAGTAGTGACCTGTGGCTCTCCAGGTAAGACCCAAGGGAAGACCACCCACCTGCAATCTGGGATCATTTCTCCTTCCTTCTTTCCCTCCCTCTTCTCATCCCTGCCATCCCTGGGACATGTATTAGCTATGTGACCTTGAGGAAGTTTCTTACCACCTCCTTAGATCAGTTTTCTTACTTATAAAATAGGACAATAGCTAATCAGGGCTGTCTAATCAGGGTTAAATAATTTAAGTAAGTAATTTATCACAGTGCCTAGTACACAGTCAGCACTTAATGAGTGGTAACTGTCCTTCCTCCCTCCCTCCCTCCCTCCCCATCTCTTCCTCACTTACGCTCACACCTATATGGCTTTGGAACATGACCAAGGACATATCACATAGACAGGTCATGGAGTAATCCAGGTGCGAGGTGACTAACTAGCATGGTGGGCATGGCAATATAGTTAAATAGGTAAAAGTACAATATGTTTTTGAAGAAACTGCAGGAGTTGGGAATAAATTGCATGTCAGAGGTGGAAGTGCTAACCTGAAGCCAGATGTGGTGGTGCATACCTGTAATTCCAGTACTTGGGAGGCAGAGACAGGAGAATCACAGGTTAAAGGCCAGCCTCTGCAACTTAGCGAGGCTCTCAGCAACTTAGACCCTGTTTCAAAATAAAAAAAGTAAAATAGGGCTGGGGGTATAGCACAGAGGTAGAATGCCCCTGGGTTCCATACCCAGCACCACATGAAAAAAAAAAAGAAAGAAAGAGATTCAAGCTCAATAGATGTGGATCATAGATGTAGAATTTAGGGCCCCAATACCTAGTTATTCCTTGTATCAGTCTTAAACCTTGAGTCATTGGAAAGCTCAGCACATTTTTTGATAAACCAGATCACTGAAAATTTAAAAAAGAACTTAAACCAGCTGTCATCATAAGAGAAATATAAAAAGTAACATAAACTACCTTAGCCCTTATGTATATGCCAAGTGGCTTACAATAAGAGTGGACCATGGATCTCCCTGATGTCCTCTCTGTCTGGTGACCTTGGCATTAATGAAGCCATTTGGGTGAAAAGTGCTGGACTTAATGACAGGACACACCTGTCCCTTGGCTCCTTTTCCTCCTGGCTGTGCACCAAGGGCAGGAAGGTCATAGACACAGGGCTCCTGTCTGTGATGCCAGAGGAGCCCGTGTGCTCACACTTTACACCTTGTGATGGGTGTGTGTTTTCTGGCTCTTAGTTTTGATCTGCCACATAGGGAAACAAACACACTGTCTGACAGGTCTATAACTACCCTCAGTTTACAGGAAAATTTTAAAATTAAAATTATACAAAGACACTCTCTTATTGCTATATTTATAGACCCAATTTCTGATATCATATCCATGCTATCACTTTACTTCATTCATCCCTTCATTCAGTAATCATTCACTAAACACTTATTCAATACTAGATGATATTCTGCGTGCCAGGGACACCAGGGTGATCAAAACAGAGCAATCGAGTCCCTGAGCCATGAGGTCAAATTCCAGTGGAGAAAAGAGAGAGTGCACAGACCAACTGTGCAGGTGTCCATAACTACTGTAGAAGATACACCTGGTGAGATGATTGTGAGGGATAGGATGGAAATGGCACTGTAGATATGATGGACAAGGTAAGTCTTTGTGAGAAGGTTTTTGAACAGAGCCTTGACAAAAGTGAGGGAGTGAGTCTCAGGAATCTATAGGAAATATAAAGGGACCAACACAAATGAAGACCTTGGGTCAGGAGTGAGTTTTGCATGTTCAGAAGACAGCAAGAAGACCCACATTCACAGGTCAGTAAGAGAGGAAGGAAAGGGGAGGCAGAGCAGTAGGCAGGGGCCAGGCCATCTATTCTCAGAGTGATGGGAGGTCATGGGATTTTATTTTCCAGTGTCAACTTAAGTCTTACCTAGACTTTGACCAGTGGCCATCTTGACTGAGTGCTGTCTAGGAGAGGGTGACAGCCCTCATCTATACACCCCTTCTCTCCAACACCAAATAGCTTCCAATTGTGTCGCCTCCAAGAAAACTGAACCCCTGTTCCTGTATACAGCTAGGGGACCCTACATCCATTCTTTGGAAATATATAACTGTATCTTTTTGGCCAGACTCTTTCTATCATGGTCCTGCCAAGCTTATCCTACTCAAAGAGCTTGGGCTTTAGTGTCCCTCTTTCCTGAGTAGTTAACTTAGTCATACTCCATTTACCTGTTCTTTAAAACTGAAATAATACTATCATGTGTCCATTCAACAAATAGGTGTGGAGTGAATCCTACACTCTAGCTCCATGCTCATGCATTACCTCATCCATAGCATCAGAAAAGATGCCCCAAACTCAGTGAGCTTTCAACTGAGATGTGAATAACAACAAGCTGGAATTTATTAAACAAAGAGATGCAGACATGCGTGTAAAGACCAGCAGCAAGAACAATCTTGGTGACAGAACAGACAGGATTTTAGAGTAACTGCTGCAGAGCATGCAAGATGGGAATGTCAAGAAATGAAAGAGACCAAGGACTAGAGCCATAAAGAGCCCTCAAGGCATTCTAAGAGTTCAGATGGTATCAAGGGCAAGGGGAATATGTGATGATTTTAAATGTCTTAGGAGGATCCTTTAGGCCCCTGGGTGGAGAATGGATTCAGTAGGACAGTTGGTGGCAGGTAGACATTTAAGAGTCTGTTTGAGAATCCACATGAGAGACAATATCAGCTTTGTCCTGGCTTTCATACTCTTGAAAGTAGAATATGATGTACAGAATTGGCTGTAGATCACTTATTTGGGATATAATTCCTGGATCCCAGAATAGAAGAATGGGAAGGAATAAGATCAGAAAGGGAGAAAACAAATCAGGAAAAGTTGCTTTAATGAGCAAGTTGGTGCTGGGGCAATTGGAAGGAATCAATGAAACAGTGGTTCTCAAAGTGTGGTCTCTGTACCAGCAGCCTCAGCTTCACCTGGGACCTTATTAGAAAGGACCAAGGAATCTCAGACCTCACTTCAGACCCACTGGGTCAGAGCCTCTGGGCACAGAGTTCATCAGTGTGTAAGCTATTCAACTCTTCACGTGATTCTGATGCTGCTGATGCACAAGCATAGACATGGCCTCAGAAGTGCTCCACTGGCTGGAGGATGGAGAGATAGAGCATTTCTACCCTGGCTCCTCTCCCTCATTGATGGACATTGTCTTCCACATTTCTGGGTTTCACTAGTGAAGGTGAGAAAAGGTTCCTGACTTCAGAGGAAGCCGGAGAGAGTGAAGAGACACTCCTGCCCCAGGTTCAGCATCCTGGCCAGATGTGTGGAGCTGTCCAGGTTCAAGGTGCTGAAACCAGACAGCAGGGATCCTGCACTTCACCAAAGACCCAGACTACCAGTTGTGATTAGAGTATGGAAGTGGAGATGAAGGGAATTAGAGGATATATGGCATGTTATCAAGGGATAATCACCAGTACCTGATGCAAGGAGAAACAAGTGGGGCATTGGAAAGATAATTCTCTACTTACTTAGAAACCTTGCTGGACAGGAAGAGAAACAGGTACTATTTTGAAGGCTTGAGTTTGAGGTACCTGTGAAATATACAGTAATCTGGGTAATATATCTGGGAAATGTGGTGCCACCCACCATCATGAGAGTGTGTAGAAGACTCAAGTTGTGTTGAGTAAAATGTGAAGAGGGTTGGGGACACAACCTTGGGAAGCAGGAGATAAAAACAGGGGAGAATGCACTCTTTAACAAATCAGTAAAATAAGACTTGCAATGGGAGTGGCTAAATGAAATGACTCAGTGTATTTGAAATACACTGGGTCATCATTAAATGCTCACATTAATTACCAAGGGACTCCTTGAGGAACTTCTGCTTTTCCAAGAACAATTTCTTACACTATTATTTTCTAGAAAAGAATAGTTCTTTAACAAAGATCTTGACTACTTTTAGTAATCTGCTACTTACTTAAAACAAAATATTGGGGACTTCATATGTCCCAGGAGACATTGCTCATTCCCAGTGATTAGAGAACACAATAATGGACACTATTAATTCCATATTAAACATTGGATCCTCATTCAAGCCTCCTTTCTTCTCTGGAGTTTCAGTATTTCCTGGTGCTGCTGCTATTCAAAGAGATTTTTAAAAAAGAAAACCAAAGCATTGTAAGTCTTTTAACTTTGCATTATGCTCTGGATGGGCAAATGAATCTTATTTAGAAACCTAAAATTTATTTAGAAACCTAATACTACTTCCAGGGATCCACCAGACAACCTCTTGCTGGGCAAAACTCAACCCAAGAACGTCCTTACTGGTGTATGATCTGAGTGGGTCTGGTCTCAGGTTTGCTTAGTGTGAGCCCCTGGGTGATCCTGGCACACAATTCTTACTATAATTTACAAGTTCATTTTCATAAAAGAAACCTACATATCTGCTTTCACATGATTTAAATCCATGACAGTTTTATCTCAAGTTTTAAAAGAAATTCATATGATCTAGAGCTTCCTCTTTTAAGAAGAGTATCAGGATTTGGCTTAGTCATGCACTTAGTAACACATAATTTTTTCCTTAATGTAATCTCAAGTGGCATGATATTGAGCTGAGAATAGAACTATTAATTATTCTCTTTGCCATAAAAATTTAGGGACCCACTTATTTCTTGTATGTGAACATGGATCAATGTCTGTATCTGACGAGAGAGTTCCAGTCTGAGAGCAAAGGGGTGTACACAGGTAACAACTCCTATCAGTATCTAGAATATCTTCAGTATGATATAGTAGAATCATAATAGTAACTTGGGAGCCAATTCTAGGTGTAATTACCATATACTCACAATATATTAATGGCTATTTCCCATATAGACTTCTTTGATGAGTTTTTAAGTAACATTTCTTTGGATTAGAGCCAAATTGAGGGGAAGGGTCATGGATCAATTATAATTGGACATTCTCCCAGAGGAAATACAAGAGATTGGTTACCCTGTCCATTTGAGCCAAATAAGGCACAGGATGTAAATGACTGCAGATTTGCCTTCCACCCTTAGGGAGAATCATTCTAGCATGATGTTCTAAACTTTGCAATCTACCCCTGAGGTTGATTGATTATTTTTATTAAAAAAGTTTGCTCCATAAAATCTCTAGTGTTTTTCCTTAAAATGATTTTCTTACAATGAGATGATCATCTCTTATTATCATTTTGTAAATATATTTACATTTTATTGAATCTATTTGTCTCAGAATATCATCTACATGAAGTGAAATTGATCACTAGTTGAACAATATTCCAGAGACCTCTTGGCTATGGAAAGCAGTTCTTTCATTTTCAGGTTGGGTTATTCGTTAAGGTTGTGTCAAGGATGGACATACCTGTATTTACTAAACTAACCAACACTTCTACAATACTTGGTTCTGAGACTCTTCCTAATCTAAATTCATTTGATCCTCATAACACTCCTATGAAATGACTACTGTAATTATCCTCAATTTGCACATAAGGAAATTAAAGCCGAGAGGCATTTTATAACTTGCACGAGGTCATCTGATAAGAAGTACCAGGACTGGAAACCAAACTGATGTGTTGCTTACTTGGCCATATGCCCCTTTCTATCACTGCATTGCCTTTTTCTACAAAAAAGCTGGACTAGAAAAGAAAAACATTTTTTTTTCTCTCCAGAAACTCTGCAGAGAGTCCCATCTCCAGTTGCTTCTTGTGTCTTAATATCATTTTCTCCTCTGTGGTTATTTTATTGCCAAAGTGGCCTTCACCATGACCCATATCATTTCAAGATGCCCCTAAGTCCCTTGCTAACTTAGTTCCTAACCTTCTCCTCAGTCCATGATATATGGTGGCTGGAATTCCTAACTATCTGTAACACATATGTCCCTGTTTCTGTCTCAAAATGGAAAATTCTGGCTATGGCAAGGCAGACAAGATTAACCCTACTTGGAATTGTGGGAAGGAGAGGAAGGGCACTCATCTGCTGAGTATTTGATGGCATGGTGGATGCAATCCATTCCTTCTCACATAACCCATGGAGTCCACCCCAAGATGAGTCACGGATCTACGGAGAAACATTTATGGACTATGACACTGTCATATGCCACTTTTTCTAGAAGAACATGTGCTGTCTCTTTAAGAATCAAATTCTCTTAAAATTGTCCTACGTTACTGCAAAACATGTGCTGTCTCTTCGTAGGTATGTTTTAAGTAGAGCACATGTACATGTTTTAGGTAGTGATAGACGTTTCTGGGACTTTGCAAAAATCACCAGAGAAGCAGTTACTAAATCTCCCATTTTTTATAAGTATACTATAAAGTCTTTATGGAACCTCGCTTCACCTGGCCTCCACAGTTCCACTTTGACCTGGGATGGTGCTAACATCAGGAATAAAGGCTGATGTGTTCACATGAGATTTGAGAGGAAAGTTCAACACCACGTTGTTCTCTTCATTGACTTTAGGGGGTGCCTATTCATTCTCCCTTTACCTTCTGTTAGAGAAAAATAGACCCCTTTTATGTCTTTAGATGGTGGTCATGATTCTATTTTTCATGGACTGTATTTCTGAAGAACTTCAGTAACACAAATCAAAAGCAGTATGTCACATTCCCTTGGTCTGGTCAAACTCCCACACTTAAAAGGCCAGTTTTACCTTGGACAAAATAATCCCCACCCTCTACAAAAGTTCACTGATATGTAGGAAAAAAATTGCCAACACTGATATTGCTTTTCTCATTTGTCCCAAACTGCAAACACCATTTTTGTTCCCCTGTATATTTAAAGCATTCTCTGTGTCATCTGAATGACTGGTAACTTTTCTCTTTGCAGTTCCTCCCAAGTTTGTGGTTCAGCCCCGGGACCAGGACGGTATTTACGGCAAGGCTGTCATCCTCAATTGCTCGGCTGAGGGCTATCCTGTACCCACTATCGTGTGGAAATTCTCTAAAGGTACGAAGTCACTTGATTCACTTGTTACCTGCCCAATAGGCATCGTGTTCTGAAGAATTCCAGTCCTTACAGAGGTGTTTCTTGCAAGTGGATAGGCCATTTTATCTCCCCCAATCCTCCCTACTCTCACTTACATGGACCACTCGGGTGTTCTCATTCAGATTATTAAAGTGTCTGCTAACCTGTCCTTGGAAAGACCACAAAAGGTCCAGGTACATCATTCATGTAGGTTATTTCAACACCTATAAAAGAACTACCTTGTCAGTTGGGTGTGGTAGTGCACACCTGTAATCCTAATACTTGGGAGGTTGAGAAAAGAGGATCACAGGTTTGAGAATAGCCTCAGCAAGTAGTGAGACTCTCAGCAATCCAGCAAGACTCTATTTCAAAACAAAAAATAAAAGGGGCTGGGAGTGTAGCTGGGAGGTATAACACCCCTGGGTTCAATCCCCAGTATCACATGCGTGCGCACGCGCGCGCGCGCGCGCGCACACACACACACACACACACACACACACACAAACACACGCACGCACAGAAGTACCTTTTCCTCGCCCATCTATATTAGATACCATGTCTGTGTATAGACTACTGCAAATCCATACTGGAAGAGGTGCAAGAATTACTTGTAAGAATCACTCATTGTTGGAAATTTATATTCCCAGTATGTAGATATATGAGATTAAGTGATTGAATAAAAATAAAAATAAAATCATTTTTTATGTATCTAGTTCTCCTAGAGTATACACACCACACACCATCACCTTGGGGCGACCATTATAAAGCAGTCCTATTGCGAGTGGTGAGAGTCCCCTGCTTCCTCTGCGGGCCACGCTTCCCCTTCAAGGCACAGCAGAACGTCCTTGTTTTCAGATAACGCAGTAAACATTGCATGAATAGAAATGTGCACTGTAGACACTAATGGTGGAGTGACAGTGGACACCAGAAACTGCCGGAACCCGCCGGCAGAGCTGAAAGGTTCGAACGGTTCCTGAAACAGGGAGTGAGGATTAAGAAAAATAAAGAGAGAGAGACAAAAGATAATTTTTCGGGAGGGCTCTCAGTTCCATACTGCAGCAGCCACGACTTTATTCAGCCCAGTCTTTATATATCCTTTCAGAGCACAAGAAATAGATACAAAGTCCCCTC